>QANX01003100.1:22140-112140 GCA_003254975.1 Ochetophila trinervis
GTAAAGACGACGGTTCTAAGCTAAAACCGTCGTCTTTACCCCAAAAAACAAAAAAAAAACAAAAAAAAAGAAAAAAACCAAAAGACGACGGTTTTAGCTTAGAACCGTCGTTTTTACCCAGGTATACACAAAGTATTGACGCTGGATCCTTGAACAGTCGTCTATTATGTAAGTATAGACGACGGTTCCTTGAACTGTCGTCTATTATGTAAGTATAGACGACGGTTCTTAAAGTCGATAAGTTAACAATAGACGACGGTTCCTTTAGGAACCGTCGTCTATACTCTTCAACATACACGTGGCCACAATGTTGCTGCCACGTGTATTTTAGTCTTTTATCAACGACGGTTGTTGAAGTAACCGTCGTCTTTAATGTAACTTTAGACGACGGTTATAGTTAAAACCGTCGTTGATGTTTTTTAACCGTCGTCTTATTTTATCAACGACGGCTCTCTTTTTCAACCGACGTCTATATAAAAGTATGGCCGTCGTCAATAACTATTTTTTTATAGTAGTGTTAGATCTCTGGGAGGCCATGGCCCCTGCTGATCATATCCTCGGGATCTGCCTCTGCCTCGAACAAAGTTAGAGCAAATAAGAACAGAAATAATGAATTATGATTAAATATAATATTAAAATTACAAATTTTAATGGTTGGACTGTCCCTAACACGTGTTGAGCGTCCTCATTCATTTAAAAAAAAAAATCGGATATATATTCGGCTCAAGTGTGTATTTTATGGTGTGGATTGGCGAGAAAACGCCATTCATAATTTATTATTAATGATTTGAAGTATAAAATTTACACAACGGACCCACTATATATATATATATATATATATATGTTTTTACTACTGTGCTTCTACCATGGAGACTTTGGCTAAGCCACTAATTTATAGTGCAATAATATTGATTTGTTTTCTTTTTCAAAAAATTAATATGATAATTTATTTTCCTTTTAACCTGGAATTGAATTATTTCTCAAGTTATTCTTTTATAATGGTATGAGTGTGATTTTGAGTTAATTAATAAATACTATTTTTGTTGTTGCTAAATAATTAATAAATACACTAGAATTAATAAATACTATTGTGTATTAAGATTACAGATAATAAGCATAAAAGCTTTATGCATGGTTTAATTCAAATTTACTCCCATTTGTCATGTTTTCTCTCACGTTTTTCCTATTGGCAGACCTTTTCTTTGGATAACATATAATGGAAGCTTTAATTCTTTTTATTTTTTATTTTTGAAATTAATTGTAAGCTTTAATTTATGTTTTCTTTATTCCGAAGAATCTTTTTTTTTTTTTGGTAAAAAATTATTTTTAAGAATCGGTGGCTTTAGATTAGAGATTAGAATCTCTCTTTAATATCAGGTGTCAAGTAGGGTACGATCTATTGATCTCTAATTAAAATCACGTCTTGTATTAAGTAGTAGCTAAAATTACCTAATTTTTTTTTTAAAAATACACTTACGAAATTTTTTTTTTTGGATTAAATAAGTACAATTAGAATTTATAACTTTATTTCTTTAGATACATTAATTTACAAGATCGAATCTCAAAATCCACCACTCAATTTACTTTTTTTTTTTTTTTTTTCAAATAGTTTAAAAAGAAAAGTTGAAAGATTACATGTGAAACATACATGATCAACATATGACTGATCAAGTATGCTTTAATTTAATTTTACGCTAGAATTGCCTTTTTAGAAGGAAATATGTTATTTATTAATTACTCAGTATGGTGGGTTCTACAATTTTTTTTGGGATAACAAATTGAGAGACGGAAGTTTTGTGTTCAGAAAGAATTAAACTTTTGATCTGAAAATATATTCATCATAGTTTTACTTCCGCCTACAAATAGAGTAGATTCTACATATTATTTGACAATTTAATTGCCTACTATTTAATTTTTTATATCATATGTTTTAACTAAAAAAAATTAAATTTATTTCTAATTAATAATTATCACAGTAATAAATTCCATTAATGAAGTAACGATGATCATCACTCTGGTAACAAATATCAAAATTTAAGCATTAATCCAAAGCTCTAACAAAATTAAAAAATAAAAAGATATATGAAATCCAATACAACATCAACGACTGAAAAATTACAACAGTAGGGACCCAGTTTAATTTCCAATTATTTATTTGATGATATTAAATAGTTAAAATTCTGGGCTACCCAATCTCGTAGTGCGGAAAGATTGGCTCGTTGCACTGTATCCATATTTTGTTAAAATTAACATTTTTAGTGTAATAATTTATGTGTGTATAAATAGTCATTCTCGTATTAAACGGATGTAATTCTTCTTTTATTAATTCTTAGATTACATTAAAAGTAAAATTTATATAGTTGTAGTCGAGAGATTTGATGAATTATAAATGTGTTTTTAAATTTTTAACTTTTGTAACGATTTAAAAATTTAAAAAGATAATTCTAAAAGTAAATATCAAATGTAAGTCTAGTTAAATATATATATATATATTTATATTGATTTAATTGGCTAATACTTTATGATAATGTGACATTTATATTTTTATTTAAAATAAATAAATTTATTATTTGTTATTGGTAATCATTAGTACAACAACTTATATAATACATTTTAATTGGATACAAATTTATTTTTATTTTTTATACTAAAACTTTAATAAAACAAAATGAATTATTTAACGTCAACCAATTAAAATGACACGACATTACCAATGGTGAAAAACAATATATTTCTTTTAAATGTAGAATAAAAGAAAATAAAACGATAGAGTTTGATACGTGAAAAAATTAAAACCTTTGTATCATATCATATAATAACAAAAAAATACTTCAATAAAAGGGCATATAAATCCATCCAACAGATTTTTTTTTTTTTTTTTTTAACTATAACATGTGCTAAAAGCCCACTAAATTAATATTCTATATATATAATCACTATATTATCAAGTAAATCTAAATTAAAAGTTTCTCAACATAATGGATTGACTAAATTAATTAAGATAAGTTGCAAGAGTTTTTTAATTATCTAAACTATATATTCTTTTATTTATTTTTTAATCTCAACTTTTAAATTTTATACTTTAATACAACTACTATCTAAATATATACGATAATAAACTAACTATATATATATACATATATGAACTATGAAGAAGAAGAGAAATCAAAGGAAATCCCATGTGGTTGTTTGATAATGGTGATGCAGAAAAACTCTTGGTCGGCAATGGTTAAGGTTTTAGAATTTTTCATACTTGTTCCACTTTTTGTAAAATGCAAAACAAAATATTCACTTGAAAAATATATTGCATGTTCCTAAAATTACAAAAAATTTACTCAGCATTGCGGACAACAAACAATAAAGTTATTGTTGAATTTAATTCTGATTGTGTTTTTACAAAGAATCAAGGTACGAGAAAGGTTCTTCTAGGCTTTACGACATTTGCCTATCTACTTCACATCAGCATTCTTCTTTTATATCTAGCTTTGCCAATAAATTTCAGAAGTCTTCAATTTTTTGTTTTAATGCTTATGTTACTGTTAATGATCTCTGGCACTTACGCCTGGGTCATCCATATATTGCCGTTATGAATTTTATTTTTAAGGGTTGTTAGATGTTAAGTTTGATAAACGCAGTTTTTGTTCCACATGTCCCTTGGGAAAAATGCATAGGTTATTTGCGTCATTATCTTCTTCAAAAAAGCAAAAAACCGTTGGAATTAATATTATTTGATTTTTAGGGTCCTGCACATGTCATATCAACAGATAGGTAAATATACTATGTTATTTTTGAAAATAATTTTTCTCGATTTTTCTGGATATATCATCTCAAACTAAAATCCGAAATATAAAATGTATTTCTTCAATTTAAACAGTTTAAATTAAATAAATGCTTTTCATATATAAGGTTGAAAAATACATTTTAATTTGCTTGGGACTATATTTGTTGAAAAATAAGTAACGTAAACAGACACACACACACTAAAGGGTATCTAAGATCTTTGAGAGGCCATGGCCCTTGCTGATATCCTCTGGATCTGCCTCTGCTTCTAACAAGTTAAAACTTATAAAAACAGTAATGATGAATTATGATTAAATATAAAAGTAAAATTACAAATTCTAATGGTTGGACTGTCCCTAACAAGTGTTGTGCGTTGTCATTCACTTTAAAAAAAAAAATCAGATATATATTCGGCTCAAGTGCAGATTTTATGGCGTGGATTTTATTAGTAACAAGATATCTTAATGATCCGCACTAAAAATTTTGGGACTAAAATATATATATATATATATATATATATATGTGTGTGTGTGTGTGTGCTTTTACCATTGGGCTTATGCCATGGGGACTTTGGTTAAGCCTCTAATTTACTGCAATAATATTGATTTGTTTACTTTCTCAAAAAATTAATATGGTAATTAATTTTCCTTTTAACCTGGAATTCAATTATTTCTCAAGTTCTTCTTTTATAATGGTATGAGTGTGATTTTGAGTTAATTAATAAATACTATTGTGTATTAGCATTACAGACAATAAGCACAAAGCTTTATGCATGGGTTAATTCAAATTTACTCCACTTTGTCATGTTTTCTCTCACCTTTTTCCTATTGGCAGACCTTCTCTTTGGATACATATAACGGAAGCTTTAATTCTTTTTTCTTTTTGAAATTAATTGTAAGCTTTAATTTATATTTTCTTTATTCCTAAGAATTTTTTTTTGGTAAATTTATTCTTAAGAATCGTAGGCTTTAGATTAGAATCTCTCTTTAATATCAGGTGTCAGGTAGGGTACGATCTTTTGGTCTTTAATTGGGAGATTCTTAATCTACATTTTTTTTGGATAACAAACTGGGGGACGGAAGTTTTTTGGTCAGTAAAGATTGAACTTTTGATCTTAAAGTATACTCTCAATAATTTTATTAACAGACTAAATCTACAAATAGATTGGGTTCTACATATTATTTGACAATTTTATTGTCTACCATTTAATTTTCCATATCATATGTTTTAACTAAAAATAAAAAATATTTAAATTTATTTCTAATTAATAATAATCACATCATCAGTAATAGATTCCATTAATAAAGTATTGATGATCATCACTCTGATAACAAATATCAAAATTTAAGCATTAATCAAAAGCTCTAACAAAACTAAAAATAAAAATAAAAATAAAAAGATATTTGAAATCCAATACAATATCAATAACTGAAAAATTACAAAGGGACCCAGTTTAATTTCCAATTATTTAGGTGATGAGTTTAAATAATTAAAATTCTAGGCTAGCCAATCTAGGGAAAGATTGGCTCCTTGCACTCTATCCATATTTTGTTAAAATTAACATTTCTAGTGAAATGATTTATGTGTGTGTATATATAGCCATTCTCATATATATTAGACGTATTTGATTATTCTTTTATTAGTTCTTAGATTATATTAAGAGTAAGATTTATATAGTCGAGATTCAATAAACTATAAATGTGTTTCTAAATTTTGGCTTTTGTAACGATCTAAAAATTCAAAAAGAAAACTTTAAAAGTAAACCATCTCGACTTAATAAGAATATGGTTAAATATATATATATATATATATATATATATATAATATTGATCTATTTGGCTACCTAGTCTATATTATAATATTTTATAATGATGTGACATTTAATTTTTTATTTAAAAAAATAAATTTTATTATTTGTTATTATTGATAATCATCATCATTGAAAGCACAATTTATATTATAAATTTTAATTGGAAACAAATTTATTTTTATTTTTTGATACTAAAACCTTGATAAAACAAAATGAATTGTTTAATGGTAATCAATTAAAATAACACATTCCATTGGGAATCCATTACCAACGGTGACAAACGGCATTTTTCTTAAAAAATAGAATAAAAGAAAATGAAATAGTAGAGTTTTAGACATGAAAAAATTAAAATTTTTGTACCATATCTTAATGTGATACTATAACAGAAAAATACTTCAATAGGAGGGCATATAAATCCATCCAACTGATTTTTTTTTTCAATATAACATATGTTAAAAGCCCACTAAATTAATATTCTATATATATAATCACTGTATTATCAAGTACATTTAAAGTAAAAGTTTCTCCAAATAATAGATTGATTAATTCGCTGTTTGACATAGCTTTTATTTTTGTGTCTGGTTTTTCAAAAGTGCTTTATGGAGAAACTAATTTCTTTGGCTTTGGTAAAAAAAAAGTTTCTGGAGACCATAAGTATTTTTAAAAAATTACTCAAACACTTTCAAAAGTAGCTTTTAAATTCTAAAAACTACTTTTGACTTTCTAAAAACTATGTCAAACAAAGCATAAATTAATTAAAATAAATGGCAAAAATTTTTTAATTATCTAAACTACTTATTTTTTTATTTATCATTTAATTTCAACATTTAGATATCATACTGTAGCCGATAATAAATTGACTATATGTGTGTGTATATATATGAACTATAAAAAAAAAGTGAAATCCTGGTTGCTTGATAATAGTGCAACCAACCACATCACCTCTGACTAGCCAACCTTCATCAAAAGTCCAACCATGGAGGTGCAGACAAACTTTTGGTCGGCAATGGTCAAAGTTTTAGAATTTTTTATACTAGTTCCACTTTTCTTAAAATGCCAAACAAAATAGTCACTTAAAAAATATATTGCATGTTCGTAAAGTTACAAAAAAATTGTTCAGCATTGCTAGGCTGACAACAAACAATAAAGTTATTGTTGAATTTAATTGTGGTTGTGTTTTTATTCAAAAATCAAGGTACGAGGAAGGTTCTTCTTCAAGAAACCTTTAGAGATGGGCTTTACCGCATTTGCCTATCTACTTCACATCCTCATTCTTCTTTTATTTCTAGCTTTTCCAATAAATTTCAGACGTCTTCAATTTCTTGTTTTAATGCTTATGTTCCTGTTAATGATCTCTAGCACTTGCGCCTGGGACATCCATATATTCCTGTTATGAATTTTATTTTTAAGGTTTGTAAAGATGTTAAGTTTGATAATAAACGCAGTTTTTGTTCCACGTGTCTCTTAGAAAAAATGCATAGGTTATTTGCGTCATTATCTTCTTCAAAAAGCAAAAAACCGTTGGAATTATTATTATTTGATGTTTAGGGTCCTGCACATGTCATATCAACAGAAATGTATTTATAATATGTTATTTTTGAAAATAATTTTTCTCAATTTTTCTGGATATATCATCTCAAACTAAAATTTGAAATAAAAAATGTATTTCTTCAATTTAAACAGTTTGAATAAAATAAATGCTTTTCATATATAAGGTCGAAACGTACATTTTAATTTGCTTGGGACTATATTTGTTGAAAAATAAGTAACGTAAACAGACACACACACTAAAGGGTATCTGCGATCTTTGAGAGGCCATGGCCCTTGCTGATATCCTTTGGATTTGCCTCTGCCTCTAACAAGTTAGAACTTATAAAAACAGTAACGGTGAATTATGATTAAATATAATATTAAAATTACAAATTTTAATGGTTGGACTGTCCCTATCAAGTGTTGTGCGTCGGTCA
This sequence comes from Ochetophila trinervis, assembly GCA_003254975.1. Classification (NCBI taxonomy): domain Eukaryota; kingdom Viridiplantae; phylum Streptophyta; class Magnoliopsida; order Rosales; family Rhamnaceae; genus Ochetophila; species Ochetophila trinervis. Next base: position 29,698 of record QANX01003100.1, read on the forward strand.
TTCACTTTAAAAAAAAAAGGGATATACATTCGGTAATTATTAATGATCCGCACCATAAAAACCGACTATATATATATGATTTTACCATTGCGCTTGTACCATGGATACTTTGGCTAAGCCTCTAATTTAGTGCAATAATATTGATTTGTTTTCTTTTTCAAAAATTTAATATGATAATTTATTTTCCTTTTAACCTGGAATTGAATTATTTCTCAAGTTATTCTCTTATAATGGTATGAGTGTGATTTTGAGTTAATTAATAAATACTATTGTGTATTAGCATTACAGACAATAAGCACAAAGCTTTATGCATGGGCTAATTCAAATTTACTCCCATTTGTCATGTTTTCTCTCACCTTTTTCCTATTGGCAGACCTTCTCTATGGAAAACATATAATGGAAGCTTTAATTTTAATTTTTTGAAATCAATTGTAAGCTTTAATTTATGTTTTCTTTATTCCTAAGAATCTTTTTTTTTTGTTGGTCAATTTATTCTTAAGAATCGTAGGCTTTAGATTAGAATCTCTCTTTAATATCAGGTGTCAAGTATAGGGTACGATCTAGCTTTAGATTAGAATATCTCTTTAGTATCAGGTGTCAGGTATAGGGTACGATCTATTGGTCTTTAATTGGGAGATTCTTAATCTACATTTTTTTGGGATAACAAATTGGGAGACGGAAGTTTTGTGTCAAGTAAGGATTGAACTTTTGATCTGAAAATATACTTTTAATAATTTTACTAAATTTTATTAACAGATTAAGCCTACAAATACAGTGGGTTTTACATATTATTGGACAATTTAATTGCCTATCATTTAATTTTCCATATCATACGTTTTAACTAAAAAATAAAAATAATTAAATTTATTTCTAATTAATAATAATCACATCATCAATAATAGATTCCATTAATAAAGTAGTGATGATCATCACTCTGATAAAAAAATAAAAAAATAAAAAAGATATTTGAAATCCAATACAATATCAATAACAGAAAAATTACAAAGGGACCCAGTTTAATTTCCAATTATATAGTTGATGAATTTAAATAATTAAAATTCTAGGCTAGCCAATCTCTTAGTGTGGAAAGATTGCTCCTTGCGCTGTATCCATATTTTGTTAATATTAACATTTCTAGTGTAATAATTTTTGTGTGTGTATACATATTTAGCTAGTCTCATTCATATCATACCAATTTGATTTTATTTATTTATTAATTCTTAGATTACATTAAAAGTAAGATTTATATAGTTGATATTCGATGAACCATAAATATATTTTTAAATATTAACTTTTGTAGCGATCTAAGGTCTCAAAAAGGAAAGTGTAAAAGTAAACTTTCAGGTCGACCTAATAAGAGTTTGGTTAGAAATATGTATATATATATATATATATATATCAGTATTAATCTAATTGACTACCTAATCTATGTTAGGATACATTATATATATATATATTTATATATATACATATTTCAATATTGATCTAATTGACTACTTAGTCTATGTTATGATACTTTATGATGATGTGACACAAAAATTTTCATTTAGAAAAATAAATTTTATTATTTATCATTGTTGGTGATCATCATCATCATCATCAGTGTAACCGCACTTTATATGATAAATTTTAATTGGAAATAAATTTATTTTTATATTTTGATACTAAAGCCTTAATAAAGCAAAATGAATTATTTAATGATAACCAATTAAAATGATAAGTTCCACTGCTAATCCATTATCAATGATAACAAACAACATTTTTCTTAAAACACATAATAAAAGAAAAGAAAATAGTAGAGTTTCAGACATGAAAAAATTAAACTTTTATACCATATTGTCATCTGATACTGTAACAGAAAAATACTTCAATAGAAGAGCATATAAATCCGTCCAACTGAATTTTTCTTTCACTATAACATGTGCTGAAAGCCCACTAAATTAATATTATATATATAAATAATCATTCTATTATCAGACATATTTAAACCAAAAGTGTATCAACATAATAAATTGACTAAATTAATCAAGATAAGTGGCAAAAATTTTTAATTATTTAAACTATTTATTTTTTATTTAATTTCAGCATTTAGATTTTATATTTTAACATAATATAACTAAAGTGAATATATATATATATATATATATATATATGAATTATTAAGAAGGACAGAAGTCAGACCGCATGCAGATACAAATCTATAATTGCAGTACATTTAAATCTCATCGTAAATAAAATGTGAAAGTGAACATATCATGGTTTTTATTAATGTATTTGAATAGATATTTAATAGATTTGTGTCTAGTTACAAGTGACCATATCATATTTAGATTTTTAATGTATAAAATGTGACAGTGATCATTTTATTTTTAAATTTTTAAAATTTATAATATTTAGAAGTATTTGATAAAAAAATTAAAATAAAAAAAAATTCATATGTTATGCGCTGTAAGCTATGCAACAGATAAATTTTATAGCACGCAATCTTTCTTCCTCTTCATCTTCCACTGCGCTCACCCCTCTTCATGCCCTATATATATTTTGTCTCCGCTTGCCGCCCACTTCACTCTCCTCCTCTTCCTCACATCTCATTTGCTTTGCATTAGTGAAAAAAAGCAGGTAATGTTTTTCCTTTGTAATTAGGATTTTTTTTTTCCGTAATTTTTCCTTTCTTCTGCCTCCGTCGCCTTTGTTTCTTCTTTCTTTTTTTCTTCCTGGATTTGGTTTGCTATTTTCCTAATCCATATTGGGTTTTGGGTGAATAGTGAGAATGTAGTTGGTTCATATATTGTAATCCCCAAACATGTTGATTGGTCATATATGCATATGATATTTTTTTTTCCACTAGGTGCTATTACTTCCACGAGTATGTCCAATAGAATCTAACACGTACATATTTCTGAAGTTGCATTCATTTTAATTAAACCTAAGTCCAATTTAACTGGATGCGGTTGAGTATCATGTAACAAGTTTTATCATCAGCTTGAATCTTTTGAATTTCTGAATCAGCAAATCGAGCTATTGAAGTGAACACCGCCCGCCGACCCCCGCCGACAACCCCGAGTCCTTTCTGCTTCGACGATGGTTATCTCTGATCTAAGTTTAATGCGTGAGAAACAAGAAGTCAAACATCCTAAAAGGGAACGCATAAGGAACCATGTGAAGAATCAGAACATGAAATTCATGCCTCCTCAACTCTATAAGGCTGTTACCACCAACGACATTGATTTCTTCCACCGGCTTTCAGAAGATCTTTTAAGAGATTTGGAGATTTCTCTTTTCGAACTTGCATCCCCTCGAGGAGACACACTCCTTCACATTGCTGCAAGCTTAGGCTACTATCAGCTCGTTCGAGAGATCCTCAAGCATTGTCCCAAACTTGTTACCATCAAGAACTCCGCCGGCAATCTCCCTCTCCATGTAGCCGCCGCTTCCGGCCACCTTAACTCACTGCTCGAAATTTTGCCAGTTTGTGGAGATGATAAGGTAAATGTTTCTGATTCTATTACTGCCAGTTGTAGTACTGGTAGCAGTAGTGATGGGCTGCTAAGAGAGACAAATAATGTCCAAGAGACTGCCTTGCACTTGGCATTGAAGAACAGACACGAAGAGGTTGCCCGAATGCTGTTCGAGAAAGATCCAAAAGTGACACACTTTGAGAATAAGGAAAGGAAATCTCCTCTGTATATGGCTGCTGAAGCTGGTTACACCCAACTTTTTAAGGCCATGATGGAGCATCAAGATGGAAGTAATGACTCAGTCAACCCTCGTGATCTTATGAAACAAAAAATTGTTCATGTTTGCATTGATAGAAAAAATGGAGGTACGCAGTCATTGTCCTTACCTCTTATTGCATGTCTATATTTATATTTATATTTATATTTATATAATCATATTTAGTGATAGTTTTAAAATTAAATTTTTTTTATAGCATTTGGATTGTTTCAAAAACTGATATTAAAAAAATACATTTATAGTTTACCGGATCTTGACATGATTTACTCTTTCCAAATAAAATTTTAATATGTTAATAAATCTATATTTAATCAATTTATCTTAGCTTTTGATGTGATTATCTAATTATAATAAAGAAAGACCTTAGACTTTTACTTGACTCTCTCTCTCTCTCTAATTATCAACCAAATTACTCATTTTCTAAATCTATGCAATAGATGAACAGATGTGTTAAATGTAGTTGATTAAGTTGGTTTGCTATTCATACCTACACCAAAGAAAAATTTAAGATTTTCTCATATATTTTTTTCCTCTTGAAATTATATGGTATTTTTTTTTTCTTTTTCTTTTGTTGTAATATTAGGTATTTTGGACATTTTATTGCTGAAGAAGTGGGAATCTGCCTTTATATTGGCCGATGAAAAAGGGAGAAATTCTCTCTCCAATGCGGCACTAGTAGGTTATAGTGAAGGAGTTAAACGCATACTGAGTAAATTTAGAGAATCTTCATATGTAGCTGATGCAAAAGGCTTTTTTCCTATTCACATGGCATCTAGTAAAGGCTATATCGATATAATCAAAGAGTTTCTGCAGCATTGTCCCGATTCAAGAGAGCTGATCAACGATGAAAATCAGAATATTCTTCATGTAGCTGCAAAGAGTGGAAGAGCCAAAGCAGTAAGATATATGCTAAAGAATCCTCAGCTTCAAATGTTGATAAATGAAAGAGATTGCAAAGGTAACACCCCTTTACACTTGGCCACAAAGGGTAGTCATCCTGAAGTTGTTAGCATCTTGACATGGGATTCCAGAGTTCGCTTGGATCTCATGAATTATGAAGGAGAAACGGCTCTTGATGTTGCTGAGAGTTTTGGTGCCTCGCTGCCCTCATTTCGTGAGGTATAAATTTGCCCAATTCATTTTTCATTCAATTCAATTCAATTCACTTTTTCTTTTTTTCCTTTTTTCTTTTCTTTTTTTGGGTGGTGAATCCTTTTACATTCAATTTTAATTCCTATGCAACGTGCAATTTCATTAATTGTTTCAAAGTGAAGGGTTATGGCACTTTTCTTTTTTAAAGTAAGATCCATCTTTTGTGACCTTTGGAGTTACATTTTAAAGGCGAAGTCCAGTTGATAATAATTACACACATATATATGATAGGATACTTATACAAAAACAAATTTATTATATATACAACCATCGTCCTCTTATTACCCTACTCTAAAATTACTTTATTATTTTTATGTTTATAAAAATACATGTAAATAAGTTAAATTATCATTTTTTTTTGAAGTTCAATGGAAAATTAAATATCATTTCTTTTATTTTTTTCTTTTTAACATTCTTGGCCCTTCAATATAAGCCTAGTCTTTTAATTTTAGGCTTTTTTTGAATTCTTATAACATATTTGTGTGAAGTTGCTAAGTTTTAAATTGTGGACGTTAAAACTTTTTAGTTTTGATACCAAATTGAATAATTATTATTTCTAAAAGCTTGAGCCAATGGATAATGGATCATCATCAATTTTATATATTTTTTTTAAAAGAGCTCAAAGATTGGGAAAAAAGAAGAAGAAGTTGTTTTTACTTCAATTTATTTACTTGTAACAAAAAAAAAAAAAGTGCCTTGCAGCGAGTGACATGGCAAACCTTGAGACATGCGGGTGCTCGACTAGGTCGGAGCACAAGCATTGGAAAACAAAAGCAGACACATACACCAAACATGGAAGTTTACAAGGATAGAGTCAATACTCTTCTGTTAGTTGCAACGCTTATTGTCACCATTGCCTTCTCTGCCGGATTCTCAGTGCCAGGCGACGATGACAATGCCACGCCGGAGCCAAGCCACGGAGTGAGAAACTCGGTCTACAGGTTCATGTTTTATACCCATATAATTAGCAACTACATAGCTTTTTATAGCTCGTGTACTGCTGTTGTTGCACTAATTTGGTCACAATTGGGTGATCTTAAATTGGTAATAACTTCCCTTAAATTCGCAATACCAGTGTTGGGATTAGCTCTGACAATGCTATCAGTAGCATTCATGGCAGGTGTTTATCTGAAAGTGAGCAAAAACATAGGGCTTGCCATTTTTGTCTTAGTCTTAGGCTTCATTGCCATGTTTGCTATTTTACTTCTGTATGCTCCACTAAGCCTCCCAAGTTCGTCACTCCATCGCATTCTCCGCTACATTTTATATTATCCCTCCCAGTTGTTGATAATAGTTACAAGGAGTAATGTTGATGACAATGATGTAATCTAATCAATATGGTAATATTGTAATATTTAATGTGATTTCTTGTGTATTTAGTGAATTTTCACTATATATAACTATTTTTCTTGAACTCGCAATGGGTATTTATACCAATGGTCATTATCATTTCCATTTGGACTGAGGTCCATATTGTAACAAATGGATTGATGGAAAAATATATATATTTTAGGCAAATTATCCAAAAAGGAAAAACTTAGATAAATTATTATTTATTTTGATAATTTTATTTTGTTTTAGCAAAAGTCTTCTAAAATTAAATTAAATTAAATCAATTTTATTATTTTTATTTTATTTTATTTTTATTTTATTTTTATTTTTTCTATAGACTTTAAATTTGTAGTGCTCATTAGATCTCGTAGTCACCTATATGTGCTAATGTCACAAGCTTCTTGCCATCCAGTTTTGACTTAGCAAATTGCAAAAGCATTATGGATTTATCTTGTAAATTCCACCAAAATATACTCATCTCTTTTACACTATTCAATATCATAATCCAAATACATTCTAAAGGCATTTCGATCGGGCGAATAGTAACCTTTTACGAGGCTATCAACTTTGAAACCGAGTTTCTGGTAGAGATTCATGGCAGGAGTCCTTAAGGGATCAACATGAAGTGATATGCGCTGGACATTTCTGGTTCTGCATTTCTGGATAGCTGCTTCCAGCAGTTCCTTTCCATAGCCTTGCTTCCTATAATTTTCCTTCACTGTGGAAAAGAAACCACATGCAAGAAATCATTATGTGGCAAACATGAGAAGGAAACACTAATTTGTCACCAAATCTGTATATGCAAGAGCTTCACTCATTTAGAAAGAAAGAAAATTATTGAAAAAAAGAAAAAGAAAAAAACACCAAGGATGTTTCAGAAAATTATTTATCTGAAAGAGGACTTTCTTCGAACAGCTTGTGATCATGTCCATAATTTCTTACCAGCACATCATTGCATTTAACCAAGAAATCAAGCAGTTTTACAAAATGGGCAATTTTTACTGCCATATTAATTTCATATCAGTTTTACAAAATGAGATAACAACAATATAAGCATTTTGAACATCTCCATTTTATGGAGCCTTGAAAAGCTTCATTCATTCTCATTCAATCAGACTCCATATCCATCTTAAAAACAGAGCAAATATGAAACGCGCAAAGAGCAATACGCAACGAATTATAACAACACAGAATGCAAAAACTTAAAAAGGAAATCTGTGCTAGAGAAAAAGCTACCAACCAAAACCATAACCAAAAGATGCTAGAAAAACCATCAATAAAACTTTTAAAAAGAAAATCCAAAATATGAAAAGCTATATTTGTATGGAAAATGCGGAAGAAAGGAAAAATGGGTTTGGAAACCTGCTAGCTTTGCGATGGTAGCGTATAGGGAAGAGGACCAGGAATACATGACATAGCCTGCAAGTTGTCCATCATCAACTTCCATATAAAGAATCCACTGTTCTTCTTTCTAAGCTCCAAATCAAGAAATCTAGCAAGCGATTCGTGCTTTGGGAAGATCTTCCTCTCTAACTGCACTATGTCTTCCACTATTTTGGACCGGTTTGGAGAGTTTCCTTCAAGCTGTACAATGTTCCTTCTCGCCATTGGAGCGTTTATTTGACCTTTTTTCAAAAACTGATTTTTTCTCGGTTTTATGATAAGTCATAGAGGATTAATAATGACACTTTAAAAAAATTGTTATTATTAATTGATTTTATTTAAATTTAATTTTTTCAAAAGACACAATGGCATTGAAGCAAAGATAATCTGTTTTTTTTTTTTTTTTTTTTTTTTTTTTTTTTTTTTTTTTTTTTTNTTTTTAAATCTGATATATATTTTTTATATTAATTTTGGAATCGAGCTTTATTATTTTTTAATCTAATAATAAAATAAAAGGTCTGAATGTATAATTTAATTTTAAAAATGTTGGCAACAAATTAGCAGTATTTATTTTTGCTGCTTTAATATCACGGGTAATGATTTTAAGTGAACCAATAATAACAGTTTGATTATTAATTGATTTTTATATAAATCTAACTTTTAAAAAAACTAAAAATCCATACAAAAATTAACCACTAGCAATTCTGTAAAATTTTATTGGTAGCTATTGTATGAGCTACCAATTGAACTAATAAATAATAATGGTTATTATTAGAATTTTTTTAGATTACAAATTGAGGGATGGAGAACTTTTACCTAAATTGAAGTTTGAACCATTAACTTGGATGTATATATATATTCACTAGTTTTATCACAGTGGTAAGCCTACAAATACTTATTACTTGAATTTTTATTAGTTTTATAGTTTTATTTTTTTGTTTTGTTATAGAAATTAAATGTTCCTTTTGAAAATTTATTTTTGTTCAAAAAAAAAAAGACAAAAAAAAAAAAGTTTCGTAGACAGAAAATAGCGTAAATTTGAAATTAAAAAAAAAAAAATACAGTGGCGGTTAGAAAATTTGAGTCAAACGATCACTTAGCTTTCCCTATATAAAACCTCCTTGACTCCTTTACCTCAAGCTCATCATAGTTTTAGCTGCCAGTGAAGTAAGTTTTCGTCGTAGAAATCTCATGGAGTTGGAAAAATACAAGATTTCCTTGGAGAAAATCGACAATGTACAATTCCACATGGTGACTTTCTCAAGAGTTGAGAAAAAGGCTGTTTAAGAAAACTCAAGAGCTCTCTTTGAAGTAAACTATTAAATAGAAAAAGTTGAGAAAAATAAAGAAATTCTTTCTTATAAATGAGAAAACTACATAATACACACAATTTAGGCCATGCTTTTCCACATTTGTCAGCGACAAGAAAATCCTGCATCGCAATTGGTGGGTAAAGAAGGATTTTAACTCTAAAGTACTCTATCCCAATAGTTGTTTACAAGCCAATCTGCGACCTTTTTCCAGAATCCTCATTGTCCAATCTCTAGCAAGTAACTTTTGAATCCTAGACTCCTTATTACTCTAGTAGCCAACTTATAGAAAGATGCAATGCTTCGCAAATCTGATTAAAACCCTTCGTATTCACTTAGGAAAATTAAAGGAGAGAAGCCATAAACACCATTGATGGCCACAACACAATTTTTACTGATTTTTGGGTGTCAGGAACTTTAGAGATCAAATCTAAACATTTTTTATTCATCATTTTCATCATAGATTGACTCTCTTCTAGTTTTATTGTGTTATCTCTCCATTTCATTATTAAGCTTCTTCATTTTTTATATCTCCACTTAGTGAAAGAAACCGGCCCGTAGGTTTATTTACCTTCAGATTTTTTCAGATGTAATCTTTTTACCAAACTCTTGCTACATCTAGCTACAAAGGCTTAGAGGTGATTTGCCCTTGCAAGGAAGACTGTTTTAACATTCATGGAGCTGTGCCCTTGCGATGGTGGAATTGTAAAAAGTTCGTAGAGTTTAAGGCAAGAAAATTGATCACCCACTATTATAAGACGTTGATAGATCTTATAATTTGAGTCCTTTTGTGTGTGGTCTCAATTTTCTTACTCGGTGAGTTTTGATAGAAGTGGTGGTTAACACCTGTAGTTTTTTTTCTCACTGAATAAATATGTGTTGATTTTGACTTTTCTATATTTTAATTTCCGCATTTATTACTTACTATATTTCTGCTTGGGATGACTGAGTCCTCCAATACTGTTTGTTTTGTGTGATTTGTGTGGCATTTGAAATTGTAGTTTAGAAGTATCAGGAAAATGAATATAATAGATTTTTATAGGTACTTTACCAATCAGACTTTAAAATATTTACAGACCTATTCAGCCCTTCTTCTGAGTTCATTTTCACCCTTTCAAAGACGATATAAATAAACAAAAATGCTTTCTTTTTCGGACCATTCAAGTAGAAAATTCTGGTGTTTTTTGCAGAGATTGCCTAATAGCAATGTCCAAACTCTTCTATATGTGAGGTTTTCAATTCGAGTAATCCTTATAAAAAATAAATAGAAAATTCTCGTAAATAATGATACACAACCAATACAATTAATGCAAATGGGTAGTATGTGATTTGGAATGTGAACCGATATGTGCAAAATGAGAATCAATTAATGGCTTTGGTTAATTACTTTGGCTCCTTGATTAATGTATTATTATTATTATTATTATTAAAGGAACTTACCCCCACATATTACGTACTCTCTCTCTCTCTCTCTATATATATATATATCTTTCGGAATATAAACAGGATTATTTTTTTCTTTTTTGAATAAAACAGGATTCAATAATAGATATGTATAACGTTGCTATAAAAACATTTAATTATTACAAATGTCATCTTAATTTCCATAAAAAAGTAAAAAAAAAATACCACCATGAGAGATTATTGTGAACCAAAACACAATTATATATGAGGTCCAAACATGAGATTCATATTATGTGACATTTTTTTGTATCTAAAAGACCATGTAGTTTGGAACCATCAACCATCCATGGGAAAGGGTTTTTGGGTTCGGCTTTTTCATCTCCATTGTTGAAATAAGAGCTTGAAGATAACAACCACTTTGGTTTTCTAAGCTTTCCAAAGCAAAAAGAAGTATGTGTTTGATTTAATAGATACATACACTGTTGTCTATGTTGTGCAAAATTTGAGTTGGACAAGTTATCAAACATTTTATATGCACTACTTTTTCAAAATCCAATAAACAAGCATCATCTAGTTTCTACCACTAAAAGTTACACAATAGAAACTATAGAAACAAAGCGTAGCAAATCAACAATCAAGACTCAAGATTTACATTGTTCGGCCTAAAAAATGCCTACATCCACGGGATATTGATTAAGTTCAACTGTCAAATCAAATGAGTATAAAAGTCTCCACTATTCAATAATCAACAAGCAACAAAGATCTCAAGCTAACTTAATGCAAGAAGGATATTACCACAAAAGAGCACATCCTTCTTTGTTATGCTCACAAGAAGAAAACCCTTCCTTTTGCCTTCTTTTTCCTTGCTTTCCCTAGCCAAGAGCTCTCTTTCAACTCTCTCCTCTTTCTTATATTCTTATCTCTTATTTTGAAAACAAAAGGTTTATAAAATAAGCTTCCAAGAAGAAATGTCCAAGGTGCCTTTAATGAAAAGGCTAAATTGCAGCCACGTGCCACAAATTTTCCCCTTGGTGAAAATTTAAGATACCTGCTTGCCTCCACAACCACAGCCACCACCACCCACGCCCCATGGGTGATCAAGCAACAAGTAGGATATTAACTAAGTTCAAGTGATGCTTAAACTTGATTGAAGTAACCACTTTTGTCAACATATCTGCCATATTATCTTTAGTATCAATCTTCAAAGGAAGAACAATCTCATCATCAATAAATATCCCTGACAAAGTGATAATGGACATCAATATGCTTGGTCCTAGCATGATAAACTTGATTCTCAACCAAATAAACAGCACTTTGACTGTCACAGAACACTACCATATCATCTTGTGAGATTCCCAAATTGCCAACTAAGACACGTAGCCATATGGCTTCCTTAAAAGCTTCTGTCATAGCCATATGCTATGCTTCTATAGTAGAAAAAGCCACAATAGACTGTAACATAGCTCTCCCCAACTGACTAGATTGCCTACTAGTGTAAAGACATAGCCTATAGTGGACCGTCACCTATCCAAATCACTAACATAGTTTGAATCCACTCTCTTATATAACAATCCTACATACGAGGTATCTCTTAAGTACCTGAACAACCATTTCATTGCTTCTCAATGTTCAACTGCATTTGCATATTGAACACGAGCCATGTAATCTCGCTCTTCCTCATTGCTAGGTGATAACTTTGCAAAAAGCCTAAAGTGTGAAGCCAAAAGTGTAGTAACCGGATTTGATTTCTCCATCCCAAACGAACGAAGTACTTTCTTTGAGATAACCACATTTGTTCTTGCTTTCTATCTTTTCAAATCTCCATGCCAAGAATTTTTTTCGATGCACCTAAGTCTTTCATCTCAAACTCTTTACTAAGTTGAGTCTTCAACTTATTGATCTCCACCATGCTCTTCGGAACTATGAGCATGTCATCCACATACAAGAGCAAATATATGAAAGTACCATCCAAAAGTCTATAGAAGTAAACACAATGGTTATTAGAGGTGTAAAATGGGCCATGCCGTGCTGGCCCGGTCCATTTAAAAACTGGTATGTTCGTGCTTGTGCCGTGTTTGTGCCATCCCATTTATTTTTCATGTCGTGCTCGTACCGACCAATTTAGTTTTCGTGCCGTGCCAAGAGTGCTATGGGCCCAAGCACTTATGTGTTCGTGCTAGACACATGTCGTGCTCGTGTCAGACACGGATCATGCATGTGCCTGTGCCATTTATATTTTGCATATTTTTTATAATATAAATTATATATCTGAATAAAAATTATTCAAAATAAAAATTATAAATAAATTAAATTAACAATTAAATAATATATTTTATTTTATAATTGTTTAGTATGTGCCGTATCTGTAACATGCTTGGTTTGTCACGTGCTTGTGCCATGCCTGGCCTGTCACGTGCTTGTGCTGTGTCTGGCCCATTATAGACTCGTGCAGTGCCAGACACGGTCCATTACGTGCTTCGTGCTTAACATGGCACGGTTTGTAACGTGTCGTGCTATGCTCAATTTTAACCTGTTGTGCTCGTACTGTACTCAATTTTAACGTGATGTGCTCGTGCCGTGTTCGTGCAGCCCGTCCATTTTTACACCTCTAATGGTTATAATCACTCCTCAAATATCCATAAGCTACCATAAAATAGACAAACCACTTATACCATTGTTTAGGCAACTGCTTCAACTCATACAATGAATTCCTCAGCTTGCAAACATGGTTTTCTTTCTAGCTACTTTGAACCCCTCAAACTGATTCATATAAATTTCCTCCTCTAAGTCCCCATGGAGGAATTCGGTCTTGACATCCGATTGCTCTAACTCGAGATCAAACTGTGTTGTAAGGGCCAATAAAATCCGGATTAAAGTATGCTTGACAACATATGAAAAAAACATCATAATAATCAATGCCCTCTTTCTATGCATATCTCTTTGCAACCAATCTAGCCTTGTACTTCAAACATTGAGAACCCGGTAAACCTTCTTTCTTGGTATGCACTCATTTGCAACCTATAGCTCTCTTTCCCTTAGGCAACTTCACAAGTTTCCAAGTCTCATTCTTCTCTAAATAAGACATCTTATCTTTCATACTTATAATATATTCTCTAGATTCTTTAGTATCAAAGGAATTTGGTTTATCACCCTCCATATTTAGAGCATAAGCTACTATGTCTTCATAATCATATCTAAGTGGAGGTTTAATAACTCTTTTTGGTCGTAGAGTAATCTCGGATTGCACCTGCTGCTGCTGTTGCTCAATAGACCCACTGGTAGAGGGACCAACCTGGTCAGTCATTGCAACATCTTCATATAAACTCTCAAACTCCACCTGAATATGATCAGCCTCTTCATCATCTTGGTCATCTGTGTGCATGAGGTGACCTTTCAAGAGATTGGCAATGAAATTGCATCCGGATAGGAACGCCATTAACAAGAAAGAAGCTGAGGCAAGTTCAAGCAGATCTCTGAATTATATGATCAAATCATGAAAGGTCACTGGCACAAATTTCAATATTATATTTTTAAAATACAAAATTTAATTTGTGATTAGCTGATGGGATCAATTTTGAACACATGTAGTCTAACCATTTTAAATGATACCAGCTGATGCACCCAAAATCTTTTGTGGTGAGGGACGAATTGAGAGTTACCAGCTGCAAACGTTTATTTATTTATTTAATTATTTATTTTTATTGTTGTTGAACGACCATTCTACATTTTTACCATTATATTTAATAGATTTGCACTAACAGCGAGATGTGTGAATAAATTTTTTAATAAATATTAAGGATGTTTATGAAATTAACTCTGTGTAAATTTATGAATGGGATCAAGAGAGTGCAGATTGCAAGTAACTTTTAGTTTAAAATGAATGACTTGAAATTGGACTTTTTGGGAGCTATTTGTATGGTCGTTATCTTTATTTTTTTGATGCCGTTATCTTTATCAATTATAGGAACGTGTTAATTGAGATTATTTATTTATCAATTCTTTTTCTCTTTTTCTTCTTTTAATTTTTCCTAATAATCACACATATGGTAAAAGACTGGAATTAATTGTATAGTTTTGGGGGCATTTGGTAGCATACCAACGCGTCTCCATGGATTGAACAAAAAACGACGGGTGTATATGGCTACTATTGGGAACCATTGGTAGATGATTCTTTTATGTTTTGACATGTGCTGCATTTTCTCCTCTTCATTTTTTTTAAGGTTTATTTTGCTGGATTTTGTTCTTCGTCGTTTCTTTTTCCATTCTTTTCATTTTTTTGGGTTTTAATGATTTAAAAAGAAAATACATATCAGTTAATTTAATCCTCAATAGAATTTTTTAGAGAGCAACTTTTATTGATTGTCTATTAGATAGACATTTGGCACATACCACATAAATTCCAATTCAAATACTGCTTTGAAGTATCAAATTGCACACATATATTGTATATTGTAGACATAATTATATATTTCATTTATATTCTGCAACTACATTAATGCTAGGCTACACGTATATTGTCAATATTCAATTATTTTATTTTTATTCATTTATCTAATTGAAAATTTATTTATTTATATTTATATTTAAATTAATATAAATATATTAATAAATTCAATTTTTCACTTTAACGGTCCAAAATAGAAAGCATTTTTGTTCATTTATATGGTCTGGGGGAAAAATATGCATACCCAAAAGAGTGTGTGTCCTCGGTAGAATAATTTTTTTATATTAAATAGTTAAAAAAGTCCACAAATACCAAAATTTTATTCTACCGTGTAAATGCACTCTTTTAGTTTCCAAAGAATAATAACTTTTACATTAATTACCCGTAACCGGCAAGCAGCACACATATTTCTTTTCTCATCAATACAAAGACTAACCATGGAAGTCACTGATTAAGCTTGCAAATTACAGTATTCATAGGCTTGGTCCAAACAGTCAAATATACATCTATGTTAGAGATTTAAAAAAGCTTCCTTATGCACAAACCGGCCCTATCTCAAGTTGTAATAAATAAAAAAACTTGCATATTACATATTACACGGGTAAAATAAAAAATCTTAAACTTAAATTCCCCTTGAGAAAGTGGATGGATTTCATATTTTTAGAATTTAACAATTTAAGATTTTAATTTTAAAATATAGCAACTTAAGTTTTTATTTTTATTTTTTATAAATAGATTAGTTTAATTTCTAAGTAGATACGGATGGATAACAGTTCTGTCCAAATAAACGAGATTGAGAGATGGGATTACATGAAATGAAAGTGTACATTAGAATCATTATTTATTTGTTTTTCAAATTGAAAATTAAACTAATCTGTATTAAACTGAAAAATTAAAAATTAAAGTTATTATTTATGAAAGTTGATACTTAAATTACTCAAACATATATATCATAAAACCTTTTTCCATACAAAGCCTATGCAACAGCCAACAGCAATAAAAGTTACTTTTTGGTATCCGAAAAAACAATTAATCAATACAGTAAAGAAACCAACCTACATTAATATATTTTGTCATGCTCATATTTTGTCTACTTTGAGAAATTATTCAGTGGGAAGAAAGAAACTCCATTCATTAATAAATAGGTGACGATGAAGAAGAACAAACAAAGAAAAAGATCGAGTGAGTTTAACATTATTATTGTGGAAAAACAGAGAATATATAGAAAATTAATATGGAGCCAGTGAGTCGAGCAGGCGAGTTCTTGAACAACTTGGTGTTGTCAGGTAAAATTTTATTTTTTCCTTTATTAAGGTGTTTTTTTTCCTCTGTAATTAGGATTTTTTTTTTCCTAATTTTTCCTTTCTTCCACCTCCTTTCCCTTTGTTTCTTGTTTCTTTTTTTCTTCCTGGATTTGGTTTGCTATTTTACGAATCCATATTGGGTTTTGGGTGAATAGTGAGAATGTAGTTGGTTCATATATTGTAATCCCCAAACATGTTGATTGGGTCATATGCATATGATATTTTTATCCATTAGGTGCTGCTAGTACTTCCACGAGTATGTCCAATAGAATCTAACACATACACAATTCTGAAGTTGCATTCATTTTAATTAAACCTGTTGGTAGCTTGATGGGCTCACAAAATAGAAATTGAATTACTAAATATATATTGATAATAAAATTTGATACAAGAACAACTTCACGCACAAAACTATTACAATAGTTTTTCCCTCTCACAATAAAACAAAGTGTTACAACACACTAATTTTTTTTTTTTTTTTTCAAGAGCTACAGCTCTAGTAGCACTATTTTTCGTCTATTTTTTAATCACAACAATTCACTCTATCAATCTGAAAACATATATAAATATAGGCTTAGGAACCGACTTCAATACTTCCATTGCATATTAAATTAATTATTTTTTTTTATCATTTGACTAGTAAATTGCTTCTTCATGAAGCTTTTAATTTACAGCCACCAAAAATTTCTTTACCGCCCATGTTAAAATTACTTCATCATGAAATATTTTAATAACAACCACAAATTCTTCTCCTTGCTGTCCAAGTAGATTACAACTAAAATTTAACTCACCTCCTTTTATTAACCAATCAAAATATACTCCTTCATTGTGAAGCTTTGTATCCCACACATGTTATTAATAGTCCATAATAGTACATCATAGCTACTTAGCCATTAAATTTCCTTAATCTAGAAGGAGGGTTTGCATCTTCTAACAAAACCTTAGTCCAATTTAACTGCATGTGGTTTTCATGTTACAAGTTTTATCAGCTAGCTTGAATCTTTTGAATTTCTGAATCAGTAAATTGAGCTATGGAAGTGATCACCGGCCGCGGGATCAAACAGTCTGAATCGACGATGGATATAATGATGCTCGAACAGAAGGACCAGCGTCAAAAGGTTAGAGGAGTCGGATCTTCCCCAGCTACTGAAAATGAACACATAAGGAACGATGTGAAATTCATGCCTGAACTCTATAAGGCTGTTACCACCAACAACATTGATTTCTTTTTAAGAGATTTGGAGATTTCTGTTATCGAACTGCAATCCCCTCGAGGAGACACACTCCTTCACATTGCTGCAAGCTTAGGCTACCATCGGCTCGTTCGAGAGATCCTCCAGCATTGTCCCAAACTTGCTACCATCAAGAACTCCTCCAGATAAGGTAAATGTTTTTGATTCTAGTACTGCCAGTGCTAGTACTGGTAGTAGTAGTGATGGGCTGCTAAGAGGGACAAATAATTACGAAGAGACTGCCTTGCACTTGGCATTGAAGAACCAACACGAAGAGATTGCCCGAATGCTGCTCGAGAATGATCCAAAAGTGACACACTTTGAGAATAGGGAAAGGAAATATATGGCTGCTGAAGCTGGATACACCCAACTTTTTAAGGCCATGATGGAGCAAAAAGATGAAATTCATGACTCAGTCAACCCTGATGATCTTATGAAACAAAAAATTGTCCATGGTTGCATTGATGGAAAGAATGGGGGTACGCAATCATTGTCCTTATCTCTTATTGCATGTCTCTCTCTGTCTCTCTCTCTCTATATATATATATATAAATATATACTTTATTTTTTTATATTTACATTAATAAAATCATGCTCTAATCAGCTCTACTTGCTAGTTTTAGAATTATAATTTATTTATTTATTATTATTTTAACTTTTGAATCGTTTTAAAAGCTGAGATTAAAAATACCTATATGTTTCTTCGGTTTTAAACATGATTCACTTTTCCTTAATTATCTCTTATTGCATATCTCTATTTATGTTTATATTTATTTTTTATATTTATATTTGTATAATCATATTAATGTTAGGATAGTTTTAGAATCATGAATTTTGTTTTAACATTTGGATCGCGTCAAAGACTGATATTAAAAAATATATTTATGGTTTACCATATCTTGACATGATTCACTTTTCACAAATAAAATTTTAATATGTTAATAAATCTATATTTGATTACTAATTGAATTTAAATCTTAGCTCTTGATGTGATATCTAAGTATAACAAAGAAAGACTTGATTCTAAAAGCATTATATGGACCTGACTTTTAGCCAACTCTCTCTCTAATTATCAACCAAATTATTCATTTTCTAAAACCTATGCAAAAAAATGAAAATATGTGCCAAATGAGGTTGATTCAGTTGGTTTACTAATTATACCTACATTGAGAAGAATTTGGGATTTTGTTATATATTTTTTTCCTCTTGAAATTATATGATTTTTTTTTCCTTTTCTTTTCTTTTGTTGTAACACTAGGTATTTTGGACATTTTATTGCTAAAGAAATGGGAGTCTGCCTTTATCTCGATTGATGAAAAAGGAAGAAATTCTCTTTCCAAAGCGGCACTAGTAGGTTATAGTGAAGGAGTTAAACGCATACTAAGTGAATTTAGAGAATCTTCATATGTAGCTGATGCAAAAGGCTTGTTTCCTATTCACATGGCATCAAGCAAAGGCCATGTCGATATAATCAAAGAGTTTCTGCAGCATTTCCCCGATTCAAGAGAGCTGAACAACGATGAAAATCAGAATATTCTTCATGTAGCTGCAAAGAATGGAAGAGCCAAAGCAGTAAGATATATGCTAAAGAATCCTCAGCTTCAAATGTTGATAAACGAAAGAGATTGCGAAGGCAACACCCCTTTACACTTGGCCACAAAGCGTAGACATCTGAAGTTGTTAGCATTTTGACATGGGATTCCAGAGTTCACTTGCATCTCATGAATTATAAAGGAGAAACGGCGCTTGATGTTGCTGAGATTTATAGTTCCACGCTGCCCTAATTTCTTGAGGTATAAATTTGCCCGATTCCTGTTCCATTCAATTCAATTCTCGTTTATTTTTATTTTTTTTGGGTGGTGAATCCTTTTCCATTCAATTCTAATTCATATGCAGCGTGCACTTTCAGTAATTGTTTCAAACTAAAGGGTTTTGGCACTTTTCTTTTTTAAAGTAAGATCCATCCTCTGTGACCTTTGGATTTACATTTTAAATGCGAGGTCCAGTTGAAAATAATTACACACATATATATGATAGGATACTTATACAGATTAAAAAAATTATTATATATACAACCATCGTACTCTTATTACCTACTCTAAAATTACTCTTTTTTTTTTTATGTTTTAAAAATACATATAAATAAGCTAATTAAATTATCATTTTTTTTTAAAGTTCAATGGAAAATGGAATATCATTTCTTTATTTTTTTTCTTTAACATTCTTGGCCCTTCAATATAAGCCTAGTCTTTTAATTTTAGGCTATTTTTGAATTCTTATAACATGTTTGCGTGGAGTTGCTAAGTTTTAAACTTTGCACGTTAAATAAGCTCAAAGATTGGGGAGGGAAAAAAAAAGTCCATCTTTACTTCAATTTATTTACTTGTAACAAAAAGAAAAAAAAATGCCCTGCTTTGCAGCGAATGACATGGAAAGCCTTGGGACATTCCGGTGCTCGACGAGCTGGGAGTACAAGCATTGGAGAACAAAAGCAGATATATACACCAAACATGGCAATTTACAAGGATAGAGTGAATACTCTTCTGTTAGTTGCAACACTTATTGTCACCGTTGCCTTCGCTGCCCGACTCTCAGTGCCAGTCGACGACGACAATGCCACTTCGGAGAGATAGAAAACAGAAAGATAACCTAACTTCTAGCTTGTGTTTGGAAAGCAAGAAAATAGAAAAGAAAAGAGAATGTAAAGAAATGAGAAAAAAGCTTGTTCTTCAAGCTTAATCAGATTAACAGAAATATACTTGAATTGAATACAACAGAGAGAGGACTTACACTTATATACATAAACTGTATTACCATAATGACCAACATAACTAATACACGTGGCTAGCTTAATAACAAAACTGTTAACTGAAGTAATAACAAACTAACAATCCTCACGTGAGCAACACATGAGAGTTACAACAAACACAACTAACTACTGTAATATGCCCTCTCGAAAGAAACCTCTTCTTTAACTTTTGATTTGAGAACTTCATTCAATCAATTCTCTTTTAGTTCCTTTCCTTGACTTCAAGACTTAACTATTGATTCTCAATAGAAGCTTGCTTCTTAAGTAAACATACCGAGCAGTTTCAAGAGGTTTAGTAAAGATATCAGCTACTTGTTCATTTGTTGGAATGTATCGAACTTCCAAAGTTTTGTGTAATACTTTGTCTCTCACAAAATGCAAGTCAATTTCGATATGCTTAACTCTTGCATGAAGAACTGGATTTTCTGCCAAAGCAGCAGCTCTAGTGTTATTACTCCACACAATACGACAAGCAAAAGGAAACTGAGGCTCTTGAGACAAATTTTGCAGCCAGCAAATCTCAGCAGCAATGTGAGCCAAGGCCCTGTACTATGCCTATGTACTGGAGCGTGCCACAACATGCTGCTTCTTGGAACTCCAGGAAACTAGATTAGATCCTAGATAAACACAATAACCACTGACAGAGCGCCTGTCATCTACATTGCTTGCCCAATTAGCATCGGCAAAACCTTGAACTTGTAAAACAACATCTACTTTTAGTCGAAGTCCATAGGAGATAGTACCTTTGAGATACCTTAACATTCTTTTACAGGCCTCCTAGTGACTAACAGTAGGACTGTGAAGAAATTGACTTAATGTACTCACATGATAAGAAATATCAGGCCTTGTCAAAGCTAGATATTGAAGAGCTCCCACAACACTTCTATAAGCAGCAGGGTCTGAATATGGATCACTATCAAACTGAAATAGCTTTGTACTTGAGCACAGTGGTGTAGAGATTGGTTTATCCCCATCTAGTTTTGCTTTCTTTAGTAAATCAGAAATATATTTCTGTTGAGTCAAAACCATAGATGACCCAATTCGTTTAACTTCTACACCAAGAAAGTAATGTAACTCACCAAGATCTTTTAAAGAGAAAACTTTATTTAACTGCTCAATTAGGCTAGCATTGTATTGAGCATTATTCTCTGTGATCAAGATGTCATCAACATAGACTAAAATGAGCACATAAGCCATGTCAGACTTCAAAATGAATAAAGAAGTATCGGCTTGAGAATTCAGAAACCCCAGCTGAAACAGAAGCTGCTTGAGCTTATCAATCCAAGCTCTTGGTGCTTGCTTTAAACCATATAAAGCTTTGGAAAGTTTGCACACAAACTGAGGAGTCTGAGGATTAACAAAACCCTGAGGCTGTTCCATATAAACATCCTCTTGAAGCTCTCCATTCAAGAAGGCATTGTTGAAGTCAAACTATCTCACTTGCCAGTTATTGGATAAGGCTAGACTCAACAGAATTCTAATAGTGGCTGGCTTAACAACAGGTGAAAAAGTCTCACTATAGTCTACCCCAGCTGTTTGATGAAATCCTTTAGCTACAAGTCTACCTTTAAGCCTTTCAATAGACCCATCAACCTTATACTTTGTTTTAAACACCCACTTATTTCCCACTAGAGGCATTCCTGAATAATAAGGGACCAACTGCTGTTGTGGTATATTTTAGATCAACTCATAAGTGTACGAATCAACAAGTAATAAAGTGGATTCCTTTTAGAAAGAAAACCGATATTGATCCCATGAGGAATAATGTCTCTAGTTTTAAAATAAATCAATTATAAATTAAACTTTGAAAAATAAAAGAGATTTGTTTTTGAGTGATTGTTGAGTATCAAGACAGCAATTTAAGAAAGCAATAATAAAATTAAAGACAAAGCATCAAGTAGGTAATCAAAGATTATAAAGAACAAGGATCATGACTTCACCACTATTACTCATATTTAGTCCTAATGCATTATAGATTCATAGGTTAACCCCCCTTTAACCACATATGACTAGAAGTTGATTTCTCAATGCATTCTAATCTAGCAAGCACAAAGTATTTAATTATCTCTAATCTAAATACAAAAATTTAAGCCCTAAGACATGCAAACCCAATAAAACATGTTAAAGTTGTCACTAAGGCATGCAATATTTCTATAACCATGTATTTTATTGCCCATCCATACTTATATCCCTTATTTCTAAGCCAATATAAATACTTAATCAATCCACCTTCCCATGGAAGCATTACGAACTACATTAAAATATTAACCTTAAACATGAATCAAACTTAAATATGCATTAAACACTAAATATTTGTAATAGGGTTACATCATAATCCTCATAGCAAAATTAGTTACACATTATTTCTAAATTATCCATCAAACAATAAAGAAATAACATAGATTAAATAGCAAGAAAATAAGAGAATTAGAATCAAATCCAATAGTTGATGGCTGCTGGAATTTATCCTTTAAACTTCAATCCTTTGCTTCTCCAAACTATGATCAAGGTAGCAAGTTTGACTCCTCCAATGGCTTGGCCGAACCTCCTTGTACCTTGCTTTGTGTAGCACAACTTTGCTATGAATTAACTAATAAAAACTGAACAAAAACCTAAGAGAAAAGCTTTGCTGCTGTGACGAAAAGAGAAAAACGTCCAGCCGTGAGGGCTGGTGGTGAATGTCCGTTTTCCCTTCAGCAATGTATGGTATTTATAGGGAATGTTTAGGAGAGGTCTAACCCTAAAACCCTTCTAAAACCTAGAGAATATAGGAGATAATATGTAAACTCAATCTCCAACTCCTATTTACTCTACATGGCCAGCCATACCAAGGGCAAGGATGTATTTGTGTCTCATGTTCACACTAGGAATAGAGATACTTTCCATATCTTCTTAAGAATCATAATCAATCTCTAATTTCCCTTCCTTTTATCCCAAATATTATTCCAATTAAAATAATTAGAATAATCTGACCTTCCATGTGTCATTTGATGTGGCAAATTCGGACACATGGCTGATATGTGGTGACATGGCAGTCCAATCATAATGGTAGTCCTCGTAAGCATAAAACTTTCCTTTTTTTATCTTCAATGACCGTCAGATAGATTCCAAGTACACTTTGGGTGACTAAATGAACTCAGAATCCAGTGATTTTTGTTGAAAACGTTAGGTATGTGTCTTAGATTTCCAGGAATATATTTATCTCACAATTTTGATATCAGGAAGACACTCAAATCCTCATTTTCCCAAGACAGTGTAAATCTGCCGCAACTGTTGAATTTGTAAATCAAAATGGCACTGATTGGCCAAACCATCTGCAATGAGACTTTTCAGAATTGAATCCTAGTGAATCAGAAATCATTTTCAATTTGAATGGTACAAAACCTCAAAGTGTGGCTCCAGATATGATTTTCTCAGTAAAAGTTGCGCAGATATACAGTAATTCCAGCATTTGTCTTTCTTTTACTGAAAATAAAAAACTACAGTAATTAAGTATTTTTCATCAACAATTAATCATAAAATAGCTTAAATTCAATATAAAAAGTGGCATAAAAATATTAACATTTTATGCCTATCAACTGTCATGTGTTATTCTTTTGAAGGGCTGCATATTCCTGGTTCATTGCCTCCTTCCATTGAGGGTCAGCTAGAGCTTTTGATACTGAGCTTGGTTTAGTTATGGAAGCAAAACAAGAAGGAGTAACCAAGGGATATTTAGATTTGACAACAAAGCTTTTTGGTTTAAAAATACCAGATTTTGCTCGTGTAGTCATAGAATGACTAGGTTGACATTGTTTGGAAGATTGAACTATTGATGGTTCAAGAGAAGAAACATTGAGAGGATCTGAAGGAACAGCTGAAGGCAAAGTTGAGGAAGGAGAAATTGGAAGATTATAAGAAGATGAAGTAGACAGAGAGTCTGTTGAGTGATCTGAAATAGGAGAAGAAATAATAGGAGGTTGCAATGAAGATTGTGTAGATGGCTCAATTCTGTGAACAACAAAAAGAGGAGAAGTGTTTGTAGAGTCAATTGAAGAAACAACAGAATAAAGAGAACTATAAGAAGAATCTGTTTGAAAAGGGAAGTCAGTCTCATCAAACATGACACTCTTGGAGAGATAGACCCTGCCAGAAGAATGAAGGCCTTTATAACCCTTGTGATCTGGACTGTATCCCAAAAATACACATTTAGTTGAATGGAACTGAACCTTTTCACTATTATAAGACCTAATAAATGGATAACAAGCACACCCGAATACTCGAAAGAAGTGAAAGCATCCCATTTATTATGTAAATAGCACAACAAAAAGCAACCCACCAATGTAGAAATGGCATTTTAGTTTGAGCTAACAAGCTAAGACCAACTTCTACAATGTGCCTATGCTTCCTCTCAACTCTACTATTTTGAGCATGGAGATGAGGACAATGGTGTCTAAATTGAATTCCTAAGTTGGTTAAAACAGGCAAAAAACTCCTATACTTTCCACCCCAATCTGATTGAACCACTTTGATTTTGGTTTCAAAATATCTTTCAACCATTTTTCTGGAATTTAAGAAACATAGAGAAAGCTTCAGATTTAAGTTGAAGAGGGTAGATCCATACATACCTAGAATAGTCATCTAGAAATTGTACATAGTATCTGAAACCATCTTTTGACTTAACAGGAGAAGGCCCCCAGAGATCAGTATGAATTAATTCAAGGGGTTTTGATGCTCGAGTGGAAGAAGTAGGAAAAGAAGTTAAGTGTTGCTTGCCATATTGGCAAGCTTCATAAAATGACAAGGATTTGCCTTCAGATTTTGTATTTATTGGTAGAGCATGTGTTTTTGTAAGAATTGAATATGAAGAATGTCCTAACCATTGATGTAAGATGTTAATATCAACTTTGGACTGAGAGGAAGAAATGGCATTCACAATAGGTGTTTGAGTAGAAGCTAAAACAGAAGAAGAAGAAGAATAATCTGAAATTCCAATTTCATTTGATAACAAAGAAGAACTACAATAAGATTTACAAGATTGACTCACTTAGACAGGAAATAAGAAAGAAGACAAAGTACACTTAGATGAATGAGAAACATAATTACATTTTTGATCAACAGAATTACAAGTTTGATAAGTACAAGTAGAAAGACAAGGTTTATTTAGTAATGAAATAGACTGAAGAGAAGCATTTTGAGAAGTGGAAACTGAATGTGGTAAATTAGTTTGCATTGGAGAAGTTGCAAGAAGACTGGAAGAAGCTCTAGAAGATTTGGAAAAAGGCAATGAAAGCAGTTTATACAGCCTCCCTTCAAGAACTCCTTTAAGCATTGGTCTCCCTTGAAGATCCTTTATAATGCAACATTCAGAATTAAACTCCACACTTAGTTGATTATCTCTTGTGAGTTTTGAGATACTTAACAAGTTTTTAGCAATTCCAGGCACAACAAGTATATCGTGTAATTGAATACCAAAATGACAAGTGGGAATAGAGGCTTTACCAACATGAGTGATGTCTAAGTTCTGACCATTGCCCACCATCAATTTGTTGTCACCTTTGTATTGGACTTGCTGGATTAAAGCTTCACTATCAGCTACCACATGATCGGTAGCACCACTGTCTAAGAACCAAGAAGGATATGTGAGAGTCAAAGGAGAAGCAGCCTGACATGTGCTAGCAAATTTCTCAGACATGACCACAACAAGTGGAGTTGTGTTATTAGAGCGAGAGGAAGTATATGTCAAATGGCCTTGGGGAGAGTTTAAAGATTTATAGAAGTCAGTGCTTGGAGCAGTGGACTGAGGCTGTTGTGATCCAAATTGTAAGGACTGAGAAGTAGAATAATGTGCAGGTTGAAGGCTAGGATAATGTGCAGTCTGAGGAGGGAATTGAGCAGCAGGTATAGATCCTCCATAAAATGATGATTTAGAAACAACATGATTAACCATATGAGTTGATTGCATTGGGGAGGGTGGCATATAATTCTGAGGTGGCATGTGATTCTGAACATAATTCTAAGGTCGATAAGATGTGGAGCCTCTCATGAAGTTGGAATCAAACCGATAGTAGCAATTGGCTACTACATGGCCATAAAACACCACACAATTGACAAGTTGGTTTGGAAGATCGACCACCGTAACGTCCAAAATGATTCCTACCTCTGCCACGATAGAATTGACCAGGACCTTTGCCTGCCTCTTGTTGCATAATGTGATAAACTTGTCCACTCGAACATGTAGAGTTTCGGTGGACATTACAACAAGGTGACATACATGTATTACAGAGAAGAGACTGATTATGCAAAGGAGGAGTTATATGTGAAGCACATGACATAATGGACTGATGATCACAACAAATATTAGATTGTGAGTTACCACAAAGAGAAATCAAGGATCGAGAATTTTCAGAAATAGATGAAGAAGGCAATTTTGCTAATTGATCAGCACCTAAAATTTCTGAAACAAGGTGAGCAGCCTTATGTGTTACTTCAAAATTCATGGCAACATTTTCCTCTTCCAATTTTGATTCAAACGATAGAAGATGATACTGAATTTCTTCAAAGGTATATTGCTCTGGCCTCATTTCAAGGATCATTGAAATTGGCTTAACCTCAGCACTTAAACCGGCCAAAATATTCATAACTAAATCTCTTTCAGTAACCACATCACCGGCAGCAGTAAGTTTGTTAGCAATATCCTTCATCTTAAGTAGATAATCATCAATTGAAATTCCATACTTCTTTGTGTTGTGTAACAACCGTCGGTAATGTAGAATTCTACTTGGGGAATGAGTTGCATACCTGTTAACAATGGCAGTCCACAAGCCATAGGTGGTTTCTTTGTCCAAGAAATGACTGATAACCTCCTTAACTATGGTTCCTCGAAACCATCCAATGAGAAACTGATCTTGAATTTCCCAATCCTCGCGAAATTGATCCAGATTTGAGCTTTTTCCAGTATTTTCAGTAGAAATTTCTTGATGACTTAGATAATCATCAAACGAAGAAAATTGTAGAAATTTTAGCATCCGATGACCTTTGATTACCGGAACAATTTGAGACTTCCAAATGAAGAAATTGGAATCGTCTAACTTGATAATTGAATTGGAAAACGGAGACACTGTAAGAACTGAAGTTGTTTCCGCCATGGAGCCTCGCTCTGATACCAAGATAGAAAACAAAAAGATAACCTAACTTCTAGCTTGTGTTTGGAAAGCAAGAAAATAGAAAAGAAAAGAGAATGTAAAGAAATGAGAGAAAAGCTTGTTCTTCAAGCTTAATCAGATTAACAGAAATATACTTGAATTGAATACAACATAGAGAGGACTTACACTTATATACGTAAACTGTATTACCATAATGACCAACATAACTAATACTCGTGGCTAACTTAATAACAAAACTGTTAACTGAAGTAATAACAAACTAACAATCCTTACTTGAGCAACACGTGAGAGTTACAGCAAACACAACTAACTACTGTAATACGGAGCCAAGCCACGGAGTGAGAAACTCGGTCTACAGGTTCATGTTTCATACCCACATAATTAGCAACTACATAGCTTTTTATAGGTCGTCTCCTGCTGTTGTTGCACTAATTTGGTCTACAGGTTCTATTTTTCAAAAAATTTGTTATTTTTCAAAATATATATAAATTTTAGGTAAACTATCCAAAAAGGAAAAATTTAGATAAATTATTATTTATTTTGATATTTTTTTTTTTTTTGCAAAAGTCTTCAAAAATTAAATTAAATCAATTTTTTTTTTCTATTTTGTTTTCTATAGACTCTAAATTTGTAGTGCTCATTAGATCTCGTGGTCACCTATATGTGCTAATGTCACAAGCTTCTTGCCATCCAGTTTTGACATAGTAAATTGCAAAAGTAGTATGGATCTATCTTGTAAATTCCACCAAAATATACTCATCTCTATCACACTATTCAGTATCATAATCCAAATACATTCTAAAGGTATCTCGATCAGGCGGATAGTAACCTTTTACGAGTCTATCAACATTGAAATGATCTATGCATCAACACACAACTACAACATAGACTACTTAGTTTATTCTCGTTAGAATTTACTTCGAGTAGTCAAGTGTTATTAGTTGTTCTTAGTTTAAAATTTTATTTAAAAGTCCTTTGATCTTGAAGACATTTGTAACTTTTAATTATTTTGTTTTCCATAATTAATACAATCGTTTGATTAAGTCTGATTCAATTGGCACATATTTTCTTTTCTTTGAACTGTTATAGGTTTGAAATGGCACGCTCGTGCACTAGGAAATGACTGATTGTTGTGTTTTACACCAATACATATTAATTTCATATTTGCACAGAGATAACAACAATATAAACATTTTGAAAATCTCCTTTTATGGAGCCTTGAAAAGCTTCATTCAATCTCATTCAATCAGACTCCATATCCATCTTAAAAACAGACCAAATGCAAAACAAACAAAAAGCAATACGCAACGAATCATAACAACCCAGAATGCAAAAACTTAAAACGGAAAGGAAACCTGTGCTAGAGAAAAAGCTATCCAGCCAAACCATAACCAATTAATGCTAGAAAAACTATCATTAAAACTTTTAAAAAGAAAATCAAAAATATGAAAAGCTATATTTGTATGGAAAATGCGGAAGAAAGAAAAAATGGGTTTGGAAACCTGCTAGCTTCGCGATGGAAGCGTATAGGGAAGAGGGCCAGGAATACATGACATAGCCTGCAAGTTGTCATCATCAACCTCCATGTAAAGCAATCCACTGTTCTTCTTTCTAAGCTCTTCATCGAAAGATCTAGCAAGCAATTCGTGCTTTGGGAAGATCTTCCTCTCTAATTTTACTATGTCTTCCACTGTTTTGGACCGGTTTGGAGAGTTTCCCTCAAGCTGTACAATGTTCCCTCTCGCCATTGGAGCGTTTATTTGACATTTTTTCAAAAAATGATTTTTTCTGGGTTTTATGATAAGTCCACTACAAAAAAAATCGATGTTTTGTGATGGAAATCTTTGTGACTGATTGTACTCGTCACAAAACACTGTTTTCTGTGTCAGAAATTTCAACTTCCGTCACAATTGTAGATTCATTTTCCATTAACTATGACAAATATGTGGCCGTCACACATTCAGCTGCGCGGGAACACAATTTTGAATTTTTGTTTGCATTTAGTGACGTAAAATAACAAATGTCGTCACTAATTTCTTTCTGTGACGGTGACTAATCGGTCACAATTGGTCAAAAATTCAATTATGACGGTTAAATGTAAAAGTTCAGCCTACAAATTGGAATTTGAATGTAAAATTTGCCGGAATATTTTGGAGAGAGATTTGGCCCCCATACAATTAGCATAAGTGACAGAAATTTTAAACGTCACAATTGCTAATTGAATTTATTAAAAATATGTTAAAAACCTTTCTTAAATAATAAAAATCTATTTATTTATTTTTTCTTCCCTATTTCCCCCGATCACTCCCTCCCTTTTCTTTCCTCTCCCCTTCTCTCGATCAGACATGGCGCCCCATAAAGAACCTACGTAACTTAAGCCTATCGCCGGAAAGCCACATCCGGCGACGGCCAGCTGATCCACCGCCCAACTTAAACATCCGGTTAGCTATTGATGTTTACAAGAATCTGCCTTTAAATTTTGGTTTTTGTTTACTTAGGTTGAAATTTAGAAATTTAAGTCTTTAGAATTGAAAGATGACCAACCTCTCTCTCTTATTTTCGTCCAATCTTAGTTGGAACAAACACGGGTGATATCACCATTTGAATTTAACCGAATTGGCTTGATTGTCTTTTCCATGTTGTGCTTAGATACTGTTCAGCAGCATGAGCATAGATTATTACCAAATCTCTGAATCTAGAGAGTTTAAATTTTACTGTGAGACTTTGCTTATATGAATGGGTATTTTACTGAGATATAATAATTAATCATGCAAATAATCTTTCAGGTATCAGTGGAATGGATCAGTTCATTTCCGATCAGGTTTCCGCTTACAAGTGTGCTTATTTCGATGCTAATAAGGATGAGGAATGGTACATTCTTTGATTATGTTAATGTGGTTATTCTGTTTGTCGTTTATAAGGTGCATCTGTATTATTCTGTTCCTCTTTCTGTTTTCTTTCTAACTTTGACTTATATGTTGATGAAGGTTGAAAAATAAATACCACCCTGCAATTTTATTTGGAGTCATTGAAAGGTGAGATCTATCGTTTGAAGATGGGTGATAACTCTTGCTATTATTAATATAAGAAGGGCTTATCGTACTAGCTTTTCGTGTTAAGATATGACTATTCTCGTTTGCGAATTAATTGATCAATAATCTATATTGTTGTTTATTTTGGTATATGACCATTACAGGAGAAATATAAGAGCACAGAAATTTGCAAAGGATTTTTTATTTTATCTATCAAGAGGAATAGTCGACTTGTATGGCCTTTCTTTCCTTCATCTCTTGTTTCTCCTCTCCATCATATTTGAAATGTTGTAAATATCACATTTTTGCAATGTAGGAGTCCATGTGCCACTCCCGAATTGGGGCTGATTAGTGAGCCAAGCTCTGATGATGAAGTAGCAGATGACAGTGGGAAAAGAAAGAAGCTTGATAAAGAAGGTCAAGATGAAGAAAGTGAAATTTCAGTTGAGCGAAAAGCCCACCCTATCAATCGTTTGCCTAGATGAATAAATTCAGATATTGAACAAGCTCGTGCCCTTGTACAAAAACTTGACACTGAGAAAGGGATTGAAGACAATGTTTTGTGCAATATTAACTTCTATAGAGAATTTAATAGTGGATCTATGCATCAAGTTCTTGTTGTCAAATGTTTAGCATGTGACAGGGTCCTATATGGAATTCAACTTTTGGACACACTTCTCACATATCTTTGGCGCATCCATGGTGTAGATTATTATGGCATGATTGAAAGTGATGAACCTAGAGGTTTTAGGCATGTGAGGCCAGATGATGAAAATCATGGAGAGACCTGTGAGTCTGGGGCTGTGTGGGAAAAGAAACTTGATTCATTTTGGGAAAAATGGTTGAGGGATCAGGATCCCTTGGAAGCTATGGCAGGCAAGAAGAAAATAGATACATCAGAAACTGAAGCTTTAGATCTATATTTTAGGAAAATAGATGATGACAATAAAGGGTGGAAGTTTGGATGTGAAGCCAAGGGTTGTACAGAACTTTTCCATTGTGCTGAATTTGCTCATGAACATCTGAAGCTACAACACCCAGAACTTGTGTTGGAACTCAGTTCAAAAGTGCGTGAGGATCTATATTTCCATAACTATATGAGGCAAGTTTGGAAGTGTTTCTTCACTGGAACTATTAGCAGGAATTTAACCATGAATTGCTAACCACCTTGATATCTTTTTAGTGATCCAGATGCTCGTGGTGAGGCACCTGACAAGGAGCAACTTATGTTGCTTGGAATGTACAAAATGGAGGAAGCACCGTGAAAGGATAACGGGTACTGGTATAGGGTTCTGTAACAAGCTTCTCTTATTTGTAGTAAAATAAGAGTTGTAACTGTTTTAGCTTGGGAACAGTAAAAATAAGGGATAAGGTTTATTTATTTTAGCTAAAAATTGTGTTTAAGATGGACACACTACTATTCATGAGCCTCTGAAGAGTGATTTCTGGCTGTGTTTGGTTATTCATGCCCCTCGGCAAGAAATTCTTTTTTAATTAAGTACTTTATTTGAGCTCTTTTTTAATTAAGTCCTTTATTTTTTTGGCATTTGAGCTATTTAAGATTATATTGTGCTCTTCAATTTTCTTATATTTTAGCCATAATCACTAGATTTTAAGTTTAGTTTTGCTATGAACTTAAATCAACAGTGAAGATTGATTTACGGAACCATCTTGAGGTCTTATTTTTGTAATGTTTTATTCTTTTTGGTTTCTCAACATAAAGGAAAAATGATGCTTTACTGGTTTCTCTTCCCTGTTTTTATTATTACTTTTCTTAAGCTTCTTTTCTTTTGTGCTCTTTTAATTTCTGTCTAAAAAATTAAACAGATTGATGCCCATGTTGGTAATGTTAATGACATTGCTTTCTCTAACCCAAGCAAACAATTATGCATCATAACCTGTGGAGAGGACAAGACCATTAAGGTTTGCTTTTTTTGGTTATTCCTTTCAATGTTAATGCAAGGATATGGACTTGTCTTTTAAAATTTGCATCCTTGTGCAGGTGTGGGATGCTGCCACTGGCAATAAGCTGTTTACTTTTGAAGGTCACGAAGCTCCAGTTTATTCTGTTTGCCCACACCAGAAGGAAAACATCCAGGTATTCCAAGTTTGGTTCACATTGTTACTTCACTTGAGATTTGCTCATTTTCAAATTATTTTTTTTCCACCTTCATATATTATATATGTTTGTATATGTGTGTGTGTGTGTGTGTGTGTGTGTGTGTGTGTGTGGAGGCATCTGAAACTTAACCTGACAGCTACTTTATGTTTTTATGCAAGTATTATACATTGTCTTCTTTTCTTGTTTATTTATTTATTTTTTCTTTTTTCTTTTCCTTAGTTCATCTTTTCAACAGCAACTGATGGGAAAATCAAGGCTTTTTATTATTATAATAACATGGGTTCTATGTTTGTGCTTTCTATGTTTGTGCAAAGTAAAATGGTATATGAGAACAAGTATTATTTATTATTTTTTCTTCTTGATTATCTATGTTTGCACTTTGTTTTTTTGTATATTATTGACAATAAGCTTTTTACTTCTACCAAGTCTATATAAAAAAAAAAAAATCTTCAGTTCTACCTCTGTGGAAGAAAGCTTTTTATTATTATTTTTTCTTCTTGTGCCATTATTTTAGGTGACTACAAACACCTGAGGTTTGCCTTTTCTGAATTGTGAATTATAATTTCTGACTTGAATTGGTAAATTTGTTTCAACTTCTACTTAAGACTTGATATTAATAGGTACTATCTGAATTATCTAGGTTTGTTTGTTTAGGGTCCTACCCTGTCCTTGGAGGTTGAATTTTTTTCCTGTAGTCTCCAACCAATAATCTCAACTACTTATGCTAATTTGGACTCTTTTGGACGTTGTTATATTAATAAATTTGTTTTGATTTATTTTTATGGCTTGTGAAGCAGATAGTGCAGCCCAGACCTGTTCAAGCTGCTAGCATCCCTGGCATGCTTGGAATGTTTCAGCATGTATGTATTGAACTATAATAATAATGTATCTTTTTCAAACCATTCTGTACTGAAAATCCAAATTTTGTCTCAATAATTAGTATGGTTATGATTCATATTTCTGATTTGCACTCATTTTATATGTCAAGAAACAACTTTAGTAACGTAATGTAATAACTGTATCCTTATGATTCATATTTCTGATTTGCACTCATTTTTATCTTTCAAGAAACAACTCCAGTAACGTAATGTAATAAATGATATTGTAAAGAATTTCTTTGTAAACTTGTTTCTTTTATTTTTTTAAATGAAAATAGGAATGGGATAGCTTGATGTTATCAAACTTTGCGTTGGAGCAACAACTTCATACAGCAAGGCAGGAGTTAAGTCATGCTCTATACCAGGTATTGTTTACTGAATAATATGGCTATCAGTTTCTGGGTTATTTTGTTTTCTTTTCGTATGTGTTTCTATATATATATATGTTTATATGTAATGTTAGCTGACAAGTTACATCTACCCATTTAAGTGTTAGAAGTTTCTCAATAGTATCAGTGCACTGATAAAAATAAAAACCTGTTCTACAAGGACTTTTTTTTCCTAATAATATTTTTAAAGTCACGTCTTGAACATTTAGGTTTCTTTGAGTTTTGACTCTATGATGTAGGGCATATTGTTATTTAAATCATTGATTGATTGCTCATAGTGGATTTCTGGAGGGATTCGACCAGAAAATATCTGGTTGGGCTAAAGATCTGAATGAGTTAAAAAAATTTGTCTTAAGCTTTTCATTAAGGTTAATGTTTGGTTGAATTTTTTTAAGAAATGAAGGGGATTATGAAGTTCAACTGTAAAAAAATTTTACACTTTTATCATAACTTTTCTTTTTTAAGTTTTTCCTGCCTTGAATCTTTTGTTTCCTGTTATTGCTGTGCTCCCCCTACTTATGCGCCACACAGAATGTCATTATTGATCTAATATTTTATTGTTTAATCAATAGACTGAGAGCTTTTGTGATTCATGCACCTAAGTTTGTTGTTTATTTTTCATTTTGTGGCAGCATGATGCTGCTTGCCGTGTGATTGCAAGATTAAAAAAGGAAAGGGATGAAGCAAGGTCATTACTTGCTCAGGCTGATAGACCATTGCCAGCATCAACAGCAATTGCAGTAAATGCCTCTGCTCTTAGCAATGGGAAAACTGGTTATGGAATATCGTTTATTTTATTTATTGTAATTAATAAATTTTGCTGAATAATGACTTTAATTCTATTTTTTGGTCCATAGCACCTGATGATGAGTTGGGCCCTGGTGGAAAGAAAATACGTCCTGGAATATCTCCCAGGATCTTTGACGAGTTAACTGAATGTAACGCTGCTCTTTCACAGCAGAGGAAAAGGCGGGAGGTATTGTCATTTGCATGTTTTACTTCAGATTGCTTTGGTTTTTACTATAATTTTTCCAAATGTTATTCTTAGTTTTGTTAACAAGAACATAATGAGTTACAGGTGTGTTTTTACCTTACAGTGGTGAATTTCTTATAGTCTATTTTCATGGAATGTGTTTGAATCCTTTAGATACCACCATCGCTGGCTCCTAATGAGGATGTTGAGAAGTACACCCAGATATCTAGTCATCACCTCCATAAAACAAACAAACCGGGCATAACATCCATTGATATTCATTATAACAAGGTATGTCTTTAATCTTGTTATGTTCATGTATTCTATGTATCTGCTCTCATGTTTGTTTGGTGAGGGTACTGTTGCAGTCCAATATAAAGTTTTTTGCCTGGTTTTGAGCTTGATGTATTAGGTTTTGTTAAGCTCATGAAATCTTTGATAATTACATATTGGGTTCCTCAAAAGTTTGGAGGAATGCCTCTTAGAGACTATTTAGGAATGCCTCAAAAATTTGTTTCAACTTCTATGCCAGGTTTGTTTCCCACCACCTTTTCAACTTCTATGCCAGGTTTATTTTTAATTCTCCATTTCAAATGTAGGCCCGTCCAATTATGTGTTTTTGTATTGGGAATGTAGTCCCTGTTTGATGGCCACAGAAGCTGTTAACTCGGTAGACCAATGCAACTCCTTGTTGTTAAGTAATCTAAAATATGCCATACATGCACTTGTCAAGGAGACAATTCAGTGTTTAATAGGATAATCAATCTTAATTGGCCAAGTTTTAGCAGGAAGTATTTTATGTAGTGCTGGTTAGTGAATAGATAGGAGTAATTACTCTTCTTCTTGTATCCTTGGCTACTATTGCTTTCTGATTTCCAAGAAAATCTCACTTTTAAAGTGATATGCATATTAATTTGATTTATGAAATATGCCACAACTTGATTTACTGTTTTGTTTTTCTTTGTTGTATGTATTTGCAACTTGATTAAACCCTGCTGTCCAATAGTTGTACATCCTGTTAAATAAAACGAAAACATGTTGATTTTGCACTCTTTTCCATGACCAAAGCAGCACAATGAAGACTACAAAAGAGTTTTGAAAGCTCAGTTTCTTTTTTTGGTGTGTCTCAACTGTCTGTGCATATATGCATAACTGATTTTCACAAGCGCCCTCATAGGCAGAACCCAAATGTGCTGCACTTTGCAGATTTGTAAAGGCAAGTATATAGCTTTCATATTCATAGTACAAGTCAAAAATGAAAGTTGCCATCATTGCCTAATTGTTCTCAAATTAGAATGTATATTTAATCATATTCATGTGTTTGCTGTTATTCTTATTATCATGTTTGGTGTATTAATTTATCCTGTTAAGTTAAATTTCTAACTTTTCATCTCTGCTATCAATTGCAGGTCCTTGCGGCTAATTTTGTTGCTTTGATATGGAATCTGTGCTATCAAAGTATAATTTTTTTACCTTTTACTTGCTAGATACTTAATTATTGCAATTTGTATCTCAGCTGCTACAGTAGGAGCATTGGATTTTGTCTATTTTTTTTGTGTAAATCTTATTATATGTGATACACTATGCGTAGTGTACTTGTGTTAGAATTTGAATGTAAAAGATATTTTGTGCCAATACAATATTATCCATTTTAATGTAAACTGAAATTTTAGGTGTCACAGATATGTAAATAAAAGTGAATTTTTGTATTAATTAGTACATATAGACATGATATTATAGCATGAAAACAATGTATAAGTGACGGCTGAGAACAGTGACAATTATATATCTGTGACGGAGAACCGTCACAAAACCGTCACAACAATGTTTAAGTGACGGCTGAGAACGGCGACAATTATATATCTGTGACGGGAACCCGTCACAAAACTGTCACAACAACAATGTTTATGTGACAAATGCGAACAGTGACAATTATATATCAGTGACAGAAATCCGTCACATAGTTGTCACAGAAGAGTGTCGTTGGCGACACAAAATAAATTGGGCAACTGTGACGGGAATCCGTCACAAAGTCGTGACTAAGCCGCACAATTGTCACGGTTAGTTGGCCGTCACATTCAAGTAACAGTGACGGTTAGCCGTCACACTACTGTCACAAATGTCATTATTGTGACAGAAGAGGATCCGTCACTTAATCCTTGTCGGCGGCGGCTCGCCGGAAAATTACAATGGGTTGGAATATAAGTGATGGATTTTTACCGTCACTTAAACTACATTTTTTGTGACGATAAACAGTAAACGGTCACTGAAAAGAATTTGTGTCGGGGCTATTGCGAAAGCAATGTGACGGGTTAGTTACCGTCACAGTTGGTGGATTGTGTGACGAATCCGTCACACATACTATACGTTGTGACGAATTTGCTTCCGTCACAAAACATCAATTTTTTTTTGTAGTGGTCATAGAGGATTATAATGACAAAGTTTTTTAAAAAAATTATTATTACTTGATTTAATTTAAATTTAATCTTTTCAAAATACACAATGACATTGAAGTAAAGATGACCTGGTTTTTTTAAAATCTGATATTATTTTAATCTTAAAAAATGTTGGCAACAAAATAGCAGTATTTATTATTGCTGCTTTAATATCACGGGTAATGATTTTAAGTGAACCAATAAGAACAGTTTCATTATTAATTGAATTTTATATAAATTTAACTTTTAAAAAAACTAAAAATCCATACAAAAATTAACCAATAGCTATTCTGTTAAATATTATTGGTAGCTACTGTATGAGCTACCAATTGAACTAATAAATAATAATGGTTATTATTTGAAATTTTTATATTACAAATTGAGGGATGGAGAACTTTTACCTAAATTGAAGCTTGAATCATTAACTTGGATGTATATTTACATCACAGAGGTAAGCCTATAATTGCTTATTCTTGAATTTTTATAGATTTATAGTTTGATTTTTTTTGTTTTCTTATAGAAATTAGATGTTCCTTTTGAAAAATTATTTTTGTTTAAAAAAAAAAAGACAAAAAAAAGTTTCATAAACGAAAAAAGAGAGTAAAATTTGAAATTGGAAAAAAAAAATGCAATGGCGGTTGAAAAATCCGAGTCCAACGATCACTTAGAATTCCCTATATAAAACCTCCTTGACTCCTTTGCCTCAAGCTCATCAGAGTTCTAGCTGCCAGCGAACATAGTTTTCACCATAGAGATCCCATGGAGTTGGAAAAATACCGCATGGTGACTTTCTAAAGAGTGGAGAAAAGGGTTTTCCAAGAAAACTCAAGAGCTCATGCGTTCGAAGTAAACTATTAGATAGAAAGAATTGAGAATAAAACTCAAGCTTGAGGATGTTGTATAATGAAATTCTTTCTTATAAATGAGTAGACTACATAATATACACACAATTTAGACCATGCTATTCCATATTTGTCAGCAACAAGAAGATCCTGTATCGCAGTTGGTGGGTAAAAAATGATTTTCACTTTAAAATACTCCATCCGAATAGTTGTTCATGAGCCAATCTGCAATCTTTTTCGAGAATCCTCATTGTCCAATCTCTACCAAGTAACTTTTGAATCCTAGACTCCTTGATTACTCTAGTAGCCAACTCATAGAAAGATGCAATGCTTCACAAATCTGTTTAAAACCCTTCTTATTCACTCATAAAAATTAAAGAAGAGAAGCCATAAACACCATTGATGGCCACAACAAAATTTTTACTGATTTTTGAGTGTTAGGGACTTTAAAGATCAAATCCAAATACCATATAAATATTATTTTCAGTGTCACTTTTAATTTATTTAATTATTTATTTAAAAAAAAAAACCACTAATTAAGTGTTGCACTATGTATCTAAAGCGACAAAGTGTGAATATCTAAACACTGGTGTCTCGTTTGTGTTACAAACTCGACAATAAAAAAGTGTCACGTTTATAGCACAAATGTG
Source organism: Ochetophila trinervis (assembly GCA_003254975.1). Lineage (NCBI taxonomy): Eukaryota > Viridiplantae > Streptophyta > Magnoliopsida > Rosales > Rhamnaceae > Ochetophila > Ochetophila trinervis. The sequence continues at coordinate 68,269 of QANX01003100.1, forward strand.
ACAAATGTGCCACAAACGTGCCACTCACTGAGTGTCGCTGCTTATTCACAAAAGTAACTATTAGTGACATAAAGTGACACTAACAAAGTGTTGCTATAATCTTTCTAAATGTCACTTTTTTTTAAAAAAAAATAGTGACATTTGCTGAATATCGCTTTTGTTTTATATTTCTCGTGACATATCGTTATGCGACACTTACATTAATATTGCATTGTAGTTGTTGCGACACTTTACTCGTGTCACAATAGTGTAGGTTAAATGGATAACAATATTCATACACGTTAGTAATTAATAATATGTTTTTCACAGTTTTTTTTTTTGGTAAATAAGAAAGGTTTTATAAAACCAAAAGAAAGGCTTACAAACAGGGTTAAGCCAGCCCGAGAGAGGTAGGAGTACATCCCCTTTTATCCTTCATCAGGCTATCAAAAAAAGACTCGGTATAACAATCCGGTCTAATAAAACCAGCGTAATCATGCTTTGCTGCCCACTTGGCAACCAGATGGGCACACGTGTTCAAATTACGATTACACCAAACAAAACAAACATTCGTAAACAAACAACGTAAACTTAAAATTTCGTTGAAGACCGGTTCCATAGTCCAGTGAATCATCTTGCCATTTCCACCATTCAAACAATCAATAATGTTTTTTGCATCAGATTCACAGATAATATACTTCCAGTTATTCTTCAGACTCAATAACATAGCCTCTTTTACTGCCATCAATTTAGCAACCATAGCATCACCAGAACTAAGTTTGAAAGAATGAGCTTCAATAATCTCTCCATTCTCGTTTCTAACCACAATTCCCATAAAACTTTGATTACCTCTAATAGCTGCATCAGAATTGATTTTAATGGCACCCCTCGGAGGCGGACTCCAAACCGAAAGAACAGGGATGTCTTGCACGCTTCTTTCCCGGATATTCAGATTTCTGAAAGCATGCTTTAGCTCACTGACTTTGTTAGCCATTGTTTGAACTGAATCTTCTAAGGATACTTGAATATCCTTGTGGTAAATCTCATTTCTAGCCCACCAAATGTGTTCAATAATAGTGGCACTAAATAAAATGACATCTTCGTGGTCTTTTTTTGTTGTGAGACCAAGAAAATCATGGTTCCACATCTGAAGCAAGTAGTCGTTTAAATCATCATGAGTCGGTTCCCTCCATCTTATGCCCCAAGGGGAGGCAAACCAGAGCCCTTTTGCAAAAGGGCAGGAGAAAAAAACGTGGATTTCATCTTCCTCACAATCACACCCGTGCATACATGTGTTATCATTGATGTGTATTCCTCTTCTAATCAGATTTTTCCTGAGACTAAGCCCTTTGTGAGCCAGCTTCCAAATCAAATTTTTTTGTCTTTCATGTATCTTGGAAGACCACATCTTTCTCCACTAAATCTGATTCATATCCTGATTCCAATTATCCAGCCAATAGAAGGATTTTACAGAAAAATCTCCATTCTTGTTACCCACCCAAATTAACTTATCAACATTATTGAAGTTATCCCAGAAAATCCTACCAATTTGCTTCACTGATTCTTGACAAAAAAGCTCCTTGACCAGATTCAAGTTCCACTCACCATTTGAGTTCTTGAGGGAATTCACCATACCTTGTCTAGGAGTCATCTCACCGGTCCTAGGAGTAGGTTTAAAACCTGGACAGTCAGGTAGCCAAGGGTCCTTCCATATATTAATATTACTTCCACAACCAACTCTGAAGCATAAACCTTTCTGAAAAGTGTTACGGGTTTTAAGAACCGCAGGCCACAGATTGAAACAACTTTTCTTCTTTTTACAGCGCATGAAAGTGGAGGAGGGATAGTATTTAGCTTTGATCGCTTTCACCCAAATTTTGTCCATATCGTTAGCTAGGCACCAACCGATCTTTCCCAAAAGAGCTAAGTTCATTGCACTCAATCTCCTGAAGCCTAAGCCACCACTGCTTTTTGGTTTGCAAATGGTTTTCCATGCCACCGGAATCCATCCTTTTTTGTTATTTCCATCCCCTCTCCATAAAAAACCCTTTGAGAGCTTTTCCCACTAGAATTTTACCAGTAGCCATATCATACAAAGGGATTGAGTTAATAACATGTTTAACAAGAATTTGCGTTCCCGATTGGGAAAGAAGCTTAGCTTTCAAACCTTCAAGACGATTGCACACCTTTCTTCTTATATTCTCGAAATCCTCTTTCCTTTTGGCACTAAGGAAAAGTTTGTTTCCCAAGTATTTTGCATCCCGATCCAGCTCTTTCATGTTTAATCTACTCTTGATAGCAGCTTTAAGGCTTCCCTGAATATTCTTGGAAAAATAACACCCCGATTTAGCCGGATTAAAGCTTTGGCCTGTCCCAACTTGTTCAACATTGGCTCTGCAAAAGATAAGAATGTCATCAGCAAAAAGAGGTGGTATATGGCTGGAGCGAGTTTTTCGATTTTGATCCCTTGGATGTCCCTTTCATTCTCCAACTTTGTAATCATCCTGGATAGAATTTCAAGAAAAAGGACAAAGAGAAAAGGCGAGAGAGGATCTCCTTGTTTAATTCCTCTTTCCATGGGAATTTTCCCAAAGTAAGAACCATTGAGGAGTAATTTCAGATTCTCGGAAGATAAGCACCTAAACACCAACAACTTGAATTTCTCGCTGAATCCATAAGCATCGAGGATTTGAATAAGCACTTGCCAATTGATTCTGTCATAGGCTTTATGGAGATCAATTTTAATGGCCACAAAACCTTTGATACCTTTCTTGTTCTTCATAGAGTGAATAATCTCCTTCACTAAAATTGAATTTTCCCCAATCCAACATCCAGGAACGAAAGCAGATTGATTTGGCTATATAAGGTTCTGGAGGAGAGGCCGAAGCCAAAGGACAAGAAATTTTGAAAAGATTTTGTATAAGGTGTTGCAAAGGGCAATCGGCCGAATATGGTTGGAAGTTGAGAAGTGGGTAGTTTTTGGGATTAAAATCACAAAAGAGTCATTAAAACCTTGAGGAAATCTTCCATGCCGGAAGAAATACTGATAAAACAGTGTTGACGTCCCATCTGAACCAGGGGCTTTATTAGGGTGGAGACTATTCAGGGCCATTAGAATATGTTTTTCACGTTGAGAATGGTACGTAGACAAACAATAATGATAGACAACCAATAAAATTAATGCAAATAGGAGAGTATGTGGTTCAGAATGGGAACCATACTTGTGAAAGATGAGAATTATTGGCATGGGTTAATTAGTTTAGCTGTGCATTTAATGTTTTCCTATCTACCTCCATTTATATGTAGCTTTCGGTATATAGGCAAATTTTCAATAATATATATATGTATATATGTATAGTCGTTATCAAATCATTTATTATCATTGTCATCTTAATTTCCATAAAATTATAAAAATGCCATCATGAGAGATAAACCTTGAATTATACATGTAATATTTGGATATTTTATAGTATGGTTTTATTCATATATTTTAAAATGTCACATAAATAATTTATAGATTCTTCGGACAATGATTATTTTAAACTTCAAATTTATAATCATCTCACTCTAAATATAAAAGAAAACAAATTTTGTAGGTATCTTTGTGTATATGGAAATCTTTTTATTTTCTTTCTCCATGTGGTCAAGCTAGGCGCATTAATTAATTGATAAAAATAAAAAACTGATTAAGCTTGCATATTACAGTATTCATAGGCTTGGTCCAACAGTCAAATATACATCTATGTTAGAGATTTAATCTTCCTTATGCACAAACCGTCCCTCTCTCAATTTGTAATAAATAAAAAAAGCTTGCATATTACATATTACACGGGTAAAATAAATATTCATAAACTTAAATTCCCCTAGAGAAAGTGGATGGATTTCATATTTTTAGAATTTTAGAATTTAAAATTTTAATTTTTAAATATAGCAACTTAAGTTTTAATTATTTATTAATTTTATAAATAGATTAGTTTAATCTCTAATTAAATACGGATGGATAACAATTTTGTCCAAATAAACGAGATTGAGAGATGAGATTACATGAAATGAAAGTGGACATTATAATCATTATTTATTTGTTTATCAAATTGAAAATTAAACTAATCTGTATTAAACTGAAAAATTAAAAATTAAAGTTATTATTTATGAAAGTTGATACTTAAATTACTCAAACATATATATCATAAAACCTTTTTCCATAAAAAGCCTATGCAACAGTCAACAGCCAACAGCAATAAAAGTTACTTTTTGGTATCCGAAAACATAAATAATCAGTACAGTAAAGAAACCAACCTACATTAATATATTTTGTCATACTCATATTTTGTCTACTTTGAGAAATTATTCAGTGGGAAGAAAGAAACTCCATTCATTTATAAATATGTGACGATGAAGAAGAACAAACATAGAAAAAGATCGAATTGAGTGAGTTTAACATTATTATTGTGGAAAAACAGAGAATATTTACAAAATTAATATGGAGCCAGTGAGTCCAACAGGAGAGTTCTTGAACAACTTGGTGTTGACAGGTAATTTATTTTTTTCCTGTATTAAGGTGTTTTTTTTCCTCTGTTATTAGGATTTTTTTCCGTAATTTTTCCTTTCTTCCGCCTTTGTTTCTTCTTTCTTTTTTTCTTCCTGGATTTGGTTTGCTATTTTCTGAATCCATATTGGGTTTTGGGTGAATAGTGAGAATGTAGTTGGTTCATAAATTGTGTAATCCCCAAACATGTTGATTGGGTCATATGCATATGATATTTTTATCCATTATAGGTGCTATTACTTCCACGAGTATGTCCAATAGAATCTAACACATACATAATTCTGAAGTTGCATTCATTTTTATTAAACCTTAGTCCAATTTTAGTGGATGTGGTTGAGTTTCATGTTACAAGTTTTATCAGCTTGAATCTTTTGAATTTCAGATCAGCAAATCCAGCTTGAAGCCAAACAAGGATATTTTCTGGCGGATATAGGACAGAAGGTCGAGGTGGTCGAGGTTGAACTTATAGATGTACCAATAGTAGGATCTTTTCTGACGGATCTAAGTATGATCAGTCAGATGGACGAGGTTGAACTTATTGTTTGGACCATATACTTGGATTTTCTGAATTAATATTTTTATTTATTAAAAATATTAATTTTGTAGATTTAAGTGAGTCAATATTTGTCCCACATTGTTTAAAGAGGAGGGTGATGTGAAGTAATACAAGTATAAGTATTGAAAGAAGAGGAGTCCCACATCGAAAATACAAGGGATTAGGGAGTCATATTCTCCTATATAAATAGAGGCTTCTCCAACTTTGAAAGGGACTGGCGCATCCACACACACAAGAAAACATAGACTACTTAGTTTATTCTCGTTAAAATTTACTTCGAGTAGTCAAGTGTTTTAGTTGAAAATTTTAATTAAAAGTCCTTTGATCTGAAAGGCATTTGTAACCCTTTAATTATTTTGTTCTTAGTAATTAATACAATCGTTTGATTAAGTTTGATATTAATTGATGCATACTTTACTTTTTCTTTGGACTGTTATAGGTTCGAAGTGGCACGCTCGCACACTTGAGATGATTGATTGTTGTGTTTTACACCAACATATCTTTTGGCACGCCCGGTCGGACCAATTTTTTCGACTGAGAAAATGGTGCAGACTCGTTCCAAGAATCAGGAATTTGACAACCACGGCGGCATTAGCAGCTGAAACATGTTGGATGAGGATGGAATTGAAAGGGAAGCTGGCAAGACTCTGGACATGACAGAGATGTCTACTCAGGATTCGATCCGCGAGCTGTCCCGGAAGATGGAAGCATACCAGGAGACCCAGCAGCAAACGTTGCAAGGAATCTTGGAATTGCTGCGCCAGCAGGTGCAGACAACCCAAGCTGCGTCGAATGGCGCAAGGCCGACTAACGGCCAGGAGGAACAACAAGTGCAGGCCTTTTAGGTCGTACCTAATGGCAACACGCCAAGGACTGAGGCACCGGCCTTTCAGGCCGGGTCCAGAGGAAATGATGTAAGGTTTATGCCTGAACGGCAAGTCCAACCTTACATTCCCCCACCGGCAAGGAACAATGTTCCTGCCGAGGGGCATGCTGATAACCAAGGCCAGACCGTGAGGGATGGTCGAGAAGAACACCTGACACAAGCTTTTCAGACTGTACCCAACGTACATGGAGGGAGAGCGGATGTTCCAACATATGGAAACCTGCCAGCTCGGAACCAGGTTCATGGAGGGGGACATGCGGAGCATTTCAGACAGAACTACAGGAATGGACATTATGATGCCCATGCCTATCAAGCAGACTTCCACGCCCAACACAGAGGAATGGACTGAACTGGATGGATCATGGCCAAGGCATAGATCGGGAAGCCGTTGAGACCATCATCCAAGAGATGATGGGTCCTGCATTTCGAAGAACTGGACATCCATATTATAGGAGGCCATACCCCGATGCTTTCGACCAGATCGAATTTCCTAGGGGATTCAGGTTTCTTGACTTCACCCTATTTTCTGGCGAGGAGAGACAATCCACCGTGGAGCACATAGGCCGCTTCACCATCCAGTGCGGAGAGGCAACAGTCAATGATTTCCTTAAGTTGCGACTGTTTGCTAATTCTTTGACAGGTCCAGCTTTCACTTGGTACATCAATCTGCAGCCAAACTCAATCCACAGTTGGCAAGAATTGGAGCAGAAGTTCCGTGAGCAGTTCTACAGGATTGAGTCGGAGATTTTCATGGTGAACTTATCACGCCTGCGACAGATGGATGGAGGGTTGGTGCAGTTATTCATAACCCGATTCAAGAAGGCAAGGATCAGATGTCACTTGGACATACCGGAACGGGAGTTCGTCAACCTAGCACAAGGTGGACTGAGCTACAAGCTTCGAAAGAAGTTTGAGGGGACAGAATTCCATGACTTGGCAATACCCAGAGTTAGGGTGGATCTGCGCAGACGTCATCCATAAGAGTTTGGAAGAGAGATGTCAAACTTAGAAAAGAGTATTCGGTCGAAAAGACCGAATCTCCTTCTAAGATGATTTGTACTCGGTGTAAGCATGAGGTTGAAGAAAGAGGGACGAGGTGTCCGGCAATGAGTGAAAACCTCAACATGTCGAAACTACTGCTGGAAAGCCACAGGCAAAAATCCATTTTCCAACGTCTAGGACCAAAGTTGCAGGATAGACAGGTGAAGCTGAACAATTGACACCATGAGGGGCAAGGTGAGCAAAAGCTCCAAGTTACTTTTTCCAAAAACCATCTGACAAGATTGGTTTCTCAGAAGATCGAGGAGCCAAATACTTTTAAGCCACATGCTATGGAGGTTGGTATTGTACAGGATATAAGCCCTATCATCAGTTTAACAAAATCCAGAAGAGGTGGACGGACAGCAGGTCGATCGGATAAGCAAAAGGATGGTACATTGCAAAAAGAGTTGGGGTCATATCTTGACGACCAAGATAGAAGACTTGAGATCGCAACTTTATCCAAGAAAGTTGGCAGCTTATCTGGAGCTCCACGAGAGAAGTAACCCGCAAAGAGATGGATCAGAAAGCAAAGTGCAGAACTCCAGTCATGCTTAAAGGACATGGACAATAATTCGGTGAAAAAAGACATGGTTGCTTCTTCAGCCATCAAGTCATCAACTATCAAGTTTGGAACCATGGATGAAGTGATGGTCAACGCAGTCGTCGCCTTGCCTTTGTCATTTGGATCTTAGTTTCAGTTGGCATGATAGAATCAGAACGTCATCCAACGGATGCAGATCGGATGTCAGATCAAACACTGGAGGATATGATACTGGGGGGCAATGCCCGGCAAAAGTAACATCAGCAAGTTAGAAAAGATTAGGCCAAAAAAACTACACGGCCATTTAATGCAACTTTAGCCGGCCATGTCAGGTCGCTTTCAAGGCCGTGTCAAGAGAACTCGGCTAAACGCCAAAATCCACGATCAATATGTTCAATCCGATGTAATATGTGAATTAACAAAAAATAAGCAGGTCAAAAGACCGCTTGTCCATTAACCATCAAATGATTTTCCGTGTCGGGGTGATCCGATATAAAGTTGAATTCACTGCCTTCAAAATCGGCTGGACACGGTTGAGTCATGACCACAATGTAAGAAGCCATAGTAGGCAAAGAAAATCCAAAAAAATATTTGGCATCAACAAATAAATTGTCGGGACAGTCCACGTTGGTCCTAATCCAGCTGCATGTCTGTCTGTGTCCGTCTGAGCTCAGCTGCGTGTATGTCTGCATTTGTCTGAGTCAGTCCCGTACGCATCAAGCGGAGTTCAGCTGCATGTCTGTCTGCGTTCGAGTCAGGCCTGTACTAGTCTAATCCAAGTCCAGCCGAATCTGATTCACGCGTCTGCGTCAAGCCTGCATCCAAGCCTATCCTCGCCTTTCTAGTTGCATGTCTAAACACTGATTAGCATTAAGTTTGATAAAAAAATAAAATAAAAGGTTCAAGCGTTTTCAAGCTCCAAGCCAGCATCCAACCTGCATCCAGCCCTCTGCAGCCCAGCAGTTTCACTCCGCATCAGCCCGTGCCCAGGTCCAGCTGCCCCTGTATCCGCGTGCAGCAGCCCACTCCTCATCAGCCAAGTTGTATTCTCCGGCCTGCATCCCCAGGTCCAGCCCGAGCTGCGCTCCATGCCCATCCACCCCAGCAGTTCGCATCCAAGCCCGCGCGCCCAGTAGCCCACGTTTGATCTACGCAGCCCACTCTAGTCCAGCTGCATCGTTCAGGCTCACGTCCGTTTTCAAGCCCAGGGTCTCCATTTGCGCGTCCACCGGTCAAGCCCAGCTGCATTCAGCCAGTGGGCGTCCGCATCCAGCCCGCAGTATCTCGCGCCCAGCCCAGCGTGTCCAAATCCTACTGCGTGTCCAGCCCGCGTTCCCAATCCGTGCCCAGCTGCGCAGCCCGTTGAGCTTGTGGTCCAGCGTCCAAGGCTTGCACCATTCGCCATCGAGCCCAGCTGCGAGCAAATCCCAATCCGCCAGCGCGCTCCAGCCAAGTCCAATCTGTGCTCCACGTCCAGCCCGCTCCAGGTAAGCCCACGTGCCTGCAGTCCGCGTCCAGCATGCCATGCAGTCTGGCAGCCTGCGATCTGTGACCCTTCCACAGTTGCGTTAACCTGCCTCCATCCACTTGTCTCAGCATCTCCAGAGCACGCATTCAGCCAGATCCAAGCCCGTGTGTGCATCCATTTCTTCGTCCAAGTTAGTTTCCTGCAACCTGCTCGTGACCATGTCGTCGCCAGCCTCGACCGCGCTGCTGCAAATCCAACCGCGCCGCTGAGAAACCAATTGCTGGATGAGCTTCCGTTGAAGCCATTTGATGCTTTGTTTTTTGGTTTGGCAACATAATGTGCTCTTTAGCTAGATTGACTCCGTATGCTGCAAAGAAAATAAAAAAAAAAGGCAAACTTCAACAAAATAGAAAATGGCTTTGGATATGAAGTTTATGCCTGGTAGAAGCTCATCCGCGTGGAGCAGCCAAGGCCCGTGTCCAGCCCGCGTGCTCCGTTCAGCATCCAACTTCAGCTATCCAGCAAGCCCGCTCCAGCGTGCAGCAGCCTGAGTCCAACTCCAAACAGCCTCCGGCCCGCGCCTGGATCCAACCCGCACCAGACGAAATCCCTCCAGCCCGCATCCAATGCAGTCCAACCCGTTTGTTCAGCCAACTGAAGGTCGTCGCCACTGCTGCAACGCCACTCCTCGCCACCTCGTGCGAAACCAGTCCACGCCGATCCTCGCCACTGCTGCAACGCCACTCCTCGCCGCCGTCGCCAGCAGTCCGCTCCATTGCTGTTGCAAAGCCAGTTCCACGCCGGTGCAAATCCAGCTCCACGCTGGTGCGAAAATAGTCCTCCACGCCGCTGCCGCCATCACAGAACCCACCGCTGCTGCAGCCATCGCAGAATCCACCATTCGCGGGCACAATTTTGGGTTGTTTTTTTTATGATCGGTTTGCATGGTCATTTGGTTTTATGTATATATAAAAAAAATTAAACGAAGAAGAAGAAGAAAAATAGGCCCGGTTTGTTTACCTTGTTGGCCGACAGAGAAGATTAGCCACTGTTCTAGGATTTTTGCCAAATTAAAAGCATGCTGCAAAGACAAAAGAAGAACAAAATTGTATACATATATACATTTTGTGGCAAGGTTTAAGCGTAAGCATAAATTACAGTGCTTTGTGGTGTATGAGTACAGCAAAAATGCGTTGGTTTAAGCATGCATTGATTACGTACCAGTAGAAGTTTGCAACAACGTGGAAAGATGTTTTTTTTTTACTTTGGAGAGCACTGCAAAGAGAAAAAAACAAAGTTACGGGTGTAAGAAACAAATTTCACAAAGCAGCAAATTGTTGGAAGATGCATACACAATTTCAATTAAGGAAGTCGACTATTGTTGATGTATCTTTGGAAGAAACAGATGCGGCTAGGGTTCGCTGGAATGACATCAGAAATATATATCTATGATTTGCTAAAGAAGGAAAGTAAATGGAAAGAATCTTGGTGGAGTAGTCTCATTTTTTGGAAAGAAATATAAATTTTCTGGGATATTTTGTTATATTCTACTAAATTCCCAAAATATGTTTATTTTTGGAAGGAAATTTGCAAGAGGGACATAATATAAAACTTGTCAATTTTAAGAAGATGCGATCACTAAATTTCTGATGGTGTGGATAGTTTTCATAATCAATTTTGCTTTGCAATTTTTATCACAAAAATTACAAAGCAAAGGGGGCAATATTTGGACCATATACTTGGATTTTCTGAATTAATATTTTTATTTATTAAAAATATTAATTTTGTAGATTTAAGTGAGTCAATATTTGTCCCACATTGTTTAAAGAGGAGGGTGATGTGAAGTAATACAAGTATAAGTATTGAAAGAAGAGGAGTCCCACATCGAAAATACAAGGGATTAGGGAGTCATATTCTCCTATATAAATAGAGGCTTCTCCAACTTTGAAAGGGACTGGCGCATCCACACACACCAGAAAACATAGACTACTTAGTTTATTCTCGTTAGAATTTACTTCGAGTAGTCAAGTGTTTTAGTTGAAAATTTTAATTAAAAGTCCTTTGATCTGAAAGGCATTTGTAACCCTTTAATTATTTTGTTCTTAGTAATTAATACAATCGTTTGATTAAGTTTGATATTAATTGGCGCATACTTTACTTTTTCTTTGGCCTGTTATAGGTTCGAAGTGGCACGCTCGCACACTTGAGACGACTGATTGTTGTGTTTTACACCAACACTTATAGATGATCCAATATCAGGATCTTGTCTGACGGATCTACGTATGATGAGTCAGATGGACGAGCTTCAACGTATAGAAGCTCCAACAGAAGGATCTTCCCCAGCTGCTGAAAATGAACACATAAGGAGCGATGTGAAATTCATGACTCCTCAACTCTATAAGGCTGTTACCAGCAGCAACATTGATGACTTCGACCAGCTTTTTTTAAGAGATTTGGAGATTTCTGTTTTCGATCAGCGATCCCCTCAAAAAGACACAGTCCTTCACATTGCTTCAAGCGTAGGCAACCATAAGCTCGTTCGAGAGATCCTCCAGCATTGTTCCACACTTGTTACCATCCCGAACTCCGCTGGCAATCTCCCTCACCATGTCGCCGCTGCTTCCAGCCACCTTAACTCACTGTGCAAAATTTTGCAAGTTTCTGATTCTAGTATTGCCAGTGCTAGTACTGGTAGTAGTAGTGATGGGCTGCTAAGAGAGACAAATAATGACCAAGAGACTGCCTTGCACTTGGCATTGAAGAACGGACACGAAGAGATTGCCCGAATGCTGTTCAAGAAAGATCCAAAAGTGATACACTTTGAGAATTGGGAAAGTAAATCTCCTCTGTATATGGCTGCTGAAGCTGGTTACACCCAACTTTTAAAGGACATGATGGAACAACAAGATGGAAGTCATGACTCAGTCAGCCCTCATGATCTTATTAAACAAAAAATTGTCCATGTTTGCATTGATAGAAAGAATGGAGGTACGCACTCATTGTCCTTAATTATCTCTTATTGCATCTCTATTTATATTTATAAATTTATTTTTATATTTATGTTTATATAATCATATTCATGTCAGGATAGTTTTAGATTCATAATTTTTTTTAACATTTGGATCGCTTCAAAAGCTAATATTAAAAAATACATTTATGGTTTACCGGATCTCAACATGATTCACTTTTCACAAATAAATTTTAATATGTTAATAAATATATATTTGATCACTAATTAAATTTAAATCTTAGCTCTTGATGTGATATCTAAGTATAATAAAGAAAGACATGATTCTAAAAGCATTATATCCACTAAACCCAATTATTCATTTTCTAAAACCTATGCAAAAGATGAAAAGATGTATCAAATGAAGTTGACTCAGTTGGTCTACTACTTATACCTACACTCTGAGGAGAAATTTGAGATTTTGTTATATATTTTTTACCTCTTGAAATTATATGTTTTTTTTTTCCTTTTCTTTTCTTTTGTTGTAATACTAGGTATTTTGGAAATTTTATTGCTAAAGAAGTGGGAGTCTGCCCTTACATTGGTCGATGAAAAGGGGAGAAATTTTCTCTCCAATGTAGCACTAGTAGGTTATAGTGAAGGAGTTAAACGCATACTGAGTGAATTTAGAGAATCTTCATATGTAGCTGATGCGTGTCGTAAATATCAAAATTAATTACTGAATTTAAACACTACCGTAGTAGCAACAAGTTCATGTCGATTCCACAGAGACTGATGATCAAACTATTTCTATTCCAATTAAAGTAAAATTAAAAAGACAAAAGGGGGATTTTATGTTGGCAAGTTCAAATATTAAAGAAAACAATTTAATAAATATCGAAAATAACAATAGGAGAAAACCTTAGGTCAGAGTATCTTCAATTACTAAAAAACAGGTGATCACAGACAAAAATATATCCAAAAATAATCATTCAATGTTGGATTGAATAAAATAGCACGGCCAATTTTATTCTAACTCTCACAATTAATTAATTCAGATACGATCGTAAATTAATTCTAATTCTGAAATAACTAAACCAACGTGATCTAAATTAAATCATAACAGCATTAAGAACAATCGCAACCAACAATAAACAAATCCTACAAACGTTGTAAAACTTTAATCTATCTTGCATTCTCCTAAAAAATTAACAAAAGCTTAGCATGCAATTATTAAAATCAAAGTGCTACTAAACATAGAACATTCAATACGATTGAATTCCTAATTAGCAAATACCCAATCCACAACTAATTATAATTGAATTAAAACTTACAAACCAAGTCTCACACCTTATACTTTAGCAATGAATGATACTTTTACCCAAGAGAGAGATTTAGCTACTCATAGTTGTTAGAAATCTCAATTCTTTGTTGTTTTTGCTCTAAAAACGGTTATCCTCTTTACAATAATGATAAAACATATTTATAGCAAAACATAGGGCTAAAAAGTCACAAAAATGAGCCTAAACGCTCAAATTCGGCCCATCCAGGCGCCTGGGCATTGCACCTGGGCTGCACTGTCTTGCTGCCAATGTCCAGTTAATTACGGTTTTGCCACTGCTTCTTCAGTTTTTCTGTTTAATTACGATTTTGCCACTGATTCTTCATTTTTCATCCCTTTAAGCTCAAATCCACCTAAAACATAGAAAAATATAAATTAATCTATTTTAAGTGAATAAAACATGCTCAAATCAAGTATTAAGGTATATAAAATATATATAAATTGCATCCCATCAGTAGTGATGCAAAAGGCTTTTTTCCTATTCACATGGCATCTAGTAAAGGCTATATCGATATAATCAAAGAGTTTCTGAAGCATTGTCCCGATTTAAGAGAGCTGATCAACGATGAAAATCAGAATATTCTTTATGTAGCTGCAAAGAGTGGAAGAGCCAAAGCAGTAAGATATATGCTAAAGAATCCTCAGCTTCAAATGTTGATAAATGAAAGAGATTGCAAAGGTAACACCCCTTTACACTTGGCCACAAAGGGTAGTCATCCTGAAGTTGTTAGCATCTTGACATGGGATTCAATAGTTCGCCTGGATCTCATGAATCATGAAGGAGAAACGGCTTTTGATGTTGCTTTGAGGTTAGTGCCGCGCTGCCCTCATTTCGTGAGGTACAAATTTGCCCAATTCCTTTCAATTCAATTTTTTTTTTCTTTTCTTTTTTTTGGGTGGTGAATCCTTTTCCATTCAATTCTAATTCCTATGCAACGTGCCATTTCATTAATTCTTTCAAAGTAAGGGTTTTGGCTCTTTTCTTTTTTAAAGTAAGATCCATTTTGTGAACTTTGGATTTACATTTTAAAAGCGAGGTCCAGTTGATAATAATTACACACACACACACACATATATATATATATGATAGGATACTTATACAGAAACACAATTTATTATATATACAACCATCGTCTTTTTTTATTTTTTTGCTAAAAGAAAAGGATCTACCCGTAGTGAGGTTATGGGTCCATGAGTTATCTAGTGAGTGGGTCAATTACAGACGTCTTTTCAACCCAGTGGGAGTCCACACTGGGGGCCCATATCACTGTAAACTCTCACCCCCTCGTGCGGTAACAGAAGAGAGGAACACTTGAGTCCACATGGGGCTACCAAGACTCGAACCACAACTCTCAGACTCACAAGTGTGATGGTTCAGCTGGCTCCTACCACTGAGCTACACCCTCAAGTGTAACCATCGTCCTCTTATTACCTACTCTAAAGTTACTTTTTATTTTATTTTTATGTTTTAAAAATACACTACTACAGAAAATAGCTATTGACGACGGCCATACTTTTATATAGACGTCGGTTGAAAAAGAGAACCGTAGTTGATAAAATAAGACGACGGTTAAAAAACATAAATGACGGTTTTAACTGTAACCGTCGTCTAAAGTTACATTAAATACGACGGTTACTTCAACAACCGTCGTTGATAAAAGACTAAAATACACGTGGCAGCAACATTGTGGCCACGTGTATGTTGAAGAGTAATAGACGACGGTTCCTAAAGGAACCGTCGTCTATTGTTAACTTATCGACGACGGTTCCTAAAGGAACCGTCGTCTATACTTACATAATAGACGACGGTTCAAGGATCCATCGTTAATACTTTGTGTATACCTTGGTAAAGACGACGGTTCTAAGCTAAAACCGTCGTCTTTTGGTTTTTTTTTTTTTTTTGGGTAAAGACAACGGTTTTAGCTTAGAACCGTCATCTTTACTTGGGTAAAGACGACAGTTCTAAGCTAAAACCGACGTCTTTGCCCCGAAAAAAAAAAAATGACGGGCCTGACTCTAGACCCGTCGTCTTTATCAAAACGGCGTCGTTTTGTAGCCGTGTTATTTGGGTAAAGACGACGGGCCTAGCTTTTGTTCGTCGTTTTTAACTCAGTGTTTTGTTCTTTACACGCTTCTTCCTCTTTTATTTTTCCTCACTTCTTTAGAAACCCTAAAACACCCGCCGCTGTTTGCTCATCTTCTCCACTATGGTCGCCGTTTGCTCATCTTCTCCATTGTGGTCGCCGTTCCTCCTCTTCTCCACTTGGTCGCCGTTCCTCATCTTCTCCACTGTGGTCACCGTTCCTCATCTTCTCCATTGTAGTCGGATTACTTCTTCATTTCACATATATTTGTGATTTTTAACCCAAAAATTTTAAGGTTAGTGCTTGGTAATCTATTTAAATTGTTTTTAACAAATTGTGAATGCATTATTCCGTGAAAATGTTTGAATCCGTGCATTGAAAAGTAATTTTGTATGATTAGATTGAATATATAATCAAAAATTGTATATGAGAGTTTTGGTTTAATTAGTAATTTTGTATAAGAGTTTTGTAATTAGAATATATTTAATATTTAATATAATTTTGTATAAATGTATTTAAATGCTGCTGAAGAAAAAAAAAAAAAAACATAGACGACGGTTTCTACATAAAACCGTCGTCGATATTTAAACATAGACGACGGTTTTTAACCGTCGTCGATGTTTTTTGAGTATTGACGACGCCTTATTAGACGACGGTTTCGTGTCCGTCGTCTAAACACATAAGACGACGGATTTTAACCGTCGTCTTTGACCCTATTTTGTAGTAGTGATACATATAAATAAGCTAATTAAATTATCAATTTTTTTTAAAATTCAATGGAAAATGAAATATCATTTATTTTTATTTTTTTCTTTTAACATTCTTGGCCCTTCAATATAACCCTAGTCTTTTAATTTTAGGCTCTTTTTGAATTCTTATAACATGTTTGCATGGAGTTGCTAAGTTTTAAACTTTGGAAGTTAAAATTTTTTTAGTTCTGATATCATATTAAATAATTATTTTTTTCTAAAAGCTTGAGCCAATGGATAATGGATGATCATCATCAATTTTTATATTTTTCTCTAACAAAGTTCAAAGATTGGGAAATTTTTACTTCAATTTATTTACTTGTAACAAAAAAAAAAAAAAAAATGCCCTGCTTTGCAGCGAATGACATGGCAAGCCTTGAGACATGCCGGTGCTCGACGAGCTCGGAGTACAAGCATTGGAAAACAAAAGCAGACACATACACCAAACATGGAAGTTTACAAGGATAGAGTCAATACGCTTCTGTTAGTTGCAACGCTTATTATCATCATTGCCTTCCCAGCCGGACTCTCAGTACCAGGCGACAATGACAATGCCACGTCAGAGCCAAGCCACGGAGTGAGAAACTCGGTCTACATGTTCATGTTTTATACCCATATAATAAGCAACTACATAGCTTTTTATAGCTCGTCTACTGCTGTTGTTGCACTAATTTGGTCACATTTGGGTGATCTTAATTTGGCAATAACTTCCCTTAAATTCGCAGTACCAGTGTTGGGATTAGCTCTGACAATGCTATCAGTAGCATTCATGGCAGGTGTTTATCTGACAGTGAGCAAAAACGTAGAGCTTGCCATTTTTGTCTTAGTTTTAGGCTTCATTGCCATGTTTGCTATTTTACTGCTATATGCTCCACTTACCCTCCCAAATTCGTCACTCCGTCGCATTCTACGCTACATTTTATATTATCCCTTCCAGTTGTTGATAATAGTTACAAGGAGTGGTGTTGATGACAATGATGTAATCTAATCAATATGGTAATATTGTATTATTTAATGTGATTTCTTGTGTATCTTATATAGTGAATTTTCACTATATAAAACTATTTGTCTTGAACTCACAATGGGTATATTTATACCAATGGTCATTACCATTTCCATTTGGACTGAGGTCCATATTGTAACTAATGGATTGATGGACAAATATATATATATATATATATATATATATATATATAAATTTTAGGTAAACTATCCAAAAAGGAAAATTTGGATAAATTATTATTTATTTTGATAATTTTATTTTGTTTTTGCAAAAGTCTTCAAAAATTAAATAAAATCAATTTATTGTTTTTTTTTTCTATTTTTTTTCCTATAGACTCCCTAAATTTGTCGTGTTCATTAGATCTCGCGGTGACCTATAGGTGCTAATGTCACAAGCTTATTGCCATCCAGTTTTGACATAGCAAATTGCAAAAGTATTATGGATTTATCTTGTACATTCCACCAAAATATACTAATCTCTATTACACTATTCGGTATCATAATCCAAATACATTCTAAAGGCATCTCGATCGGTCGAATAGTAACCTTTTACGAGGCTATCAACTTTGAAACCGAGTTTCTGGTAGAGATTCATGGCAGGAGTCCTTAAGGGATCAACATGAAGTGATATGCGCTGGACATTTCTGGTTCTGCATTTCTGGATAGCTGCTTCCAGCAGTTCCTTTCCATAGCCTTGGTTCCTATAATTTTCCTTCACTGTGGAAAAGAAACCACATACAAGAAATCAATATGTGGAAAACATGAGAAGGAACCACATTTGTATATGCAAGAGCTTCACTCATTTAGAAAAATACTATATCAATAAAAAATAAAAATAAAAAGGACACTCAGGATGTTTCAGAAAATTATATATCTGACAGAGGACTTTCTTCGAACAGCTTGTGATCATGTCCATAATCTCTTACTAGCATATCATTGCATTTAACCAAGAAATCGAGCAGTTTTACAAAATGGGCAATTTTTACTGCCATATTAATTTCATATTTGCTCAGAGATAACAACAATATAAACATTTTGAACATCTCCAATTTATGGAGCCTTGAAAAGCTTCATTCAATCTCATTCAATCAGACTCCATATCCATCTTAAAAACAGAGCAAATGTGAAACACACAAAGAGCAATACGCAACGAATCATAACAACTTAGAATGCAAAAACTTAAAAAGGAAAAAGGAAATCTGTGCTATCCAACCAAACCATAACCAAATAATGCTAGAAAAACCATCAATAAAACTTTTAAAAAGAAAATCCAAAATATGAAAAGCTAAATTTGTATGGAAAATGCGGAAGAAAGAAAAAATGGGTTTGGAAACCTGCTAACTTTGCGATGGAAGCGTACAGGGAAGAGGGCCAGGAATACATGACATAGCCTGCAAGTTGTCCATCATCAACCTCCATGTAAAGCAATCCACTGTTCTTCTTTCTAAGCTCTTCATCGAAAGATCTAGCAAGCGATTCGTGCTTTGGGAAGATCTTCCTCTCTAATTTCACTATGTCTTCCACTGTTTTGGACCGGTTTGGAGAGTTTCCTTCAAGCTGTACAATGTTCCCTCTCGCCATTGGAGTGTTTTTTTGACCTTTTCTCAAAAAAATGATTTTTTCTCGGTTTTATGATAAGTAATAGAGGATTAATAATGACAATTATTTTTTTAAATATTATTATTAATTGATTTTATTTAATTTTAATCTTTTCGAAATACACAATGACATTGAAGTAAAGATGACCTGGTTTTTTAAAATCAGATATTTTTTTAATCTTTAAAGTGTTGGCAACAAAATAGCAGTATTTATTATTAGTGCTTTAATATCACGGGTAATGATTTTAAGTGAACCAATAATAACAGTTTGATTATTAATTGATTTTTATATAAATTTAACTTTTTAAAAAACTAAAAATCCATACAAAAATTAACCAATAGCTATTCTGTTAAATTTTATTGGTAGCTATTGTAAGAGCTACCAATTGAACTAATAAATAATAATGGTTATTATTTGAAATTTTTTTATTACAAATTGAGGGATGAAGAACTTTTACCTAAATTGAAGTTTGAACTTTGAAGTATTAACTTGGATGTATATTTTCAGTAATTTTACAAAGAAGTAAGTCTACAAATACTTATTACTTGAATTTTTATTAGATTTATAGTTTGATTTTTTTGTTTTGTTATAGAAATTAAATGTTCCATTTGAAAATTTATTTTTGTTCAAAAAAAAAAAGGAGACAAAAAAGTTTCATAGACGATAAAAGAGAGTAAATTTGAAATTAAAAAAAAAAATACAGTGGCAGTTGGAAAATCCGGGTCCAACGATCACTTTGATCTCCCTATATAAAACCTCCTTGACTCCTTTACCTCAAGCTCATCATAGTTCTAGCTGCCGGTGAATTGAGTTTTCGTCGTAGAAATCTCATGGAGTTGGAAAAATACAAGATTTCCATGGAGAAAATCGACAACAAACAATTATGCATGGTGACTTTCTAAAGAGTAGAGAAAATGGCTTTTTAAGAAAGCTCAAGAGCTCTCTTCGAAGTAAACTATTAGATAGAAAAAGTTGAGAAAAAAACTCGAGCCTGATGATGTTGTATAGTGAAATTCTTTCTTATAAATGAGAAAACTATTTAATATACACACAATTTAGGCCATGTTATTCCACATTTGTCAGCGAGAAGAAAACCCTGCATCGCAGTTGGTGAGTAAAGAAGGATTTTCACTTTAAAGTACTCTATCCGAATAGTTGTTCACAAGCCAATTTACGACCTTTTTCGAGAATCCTCATTGTCCAATCTCTAGCAAGTAACTTTTGAATCCTAGACTCCTTGATTACTCTAGTAGTCAATTCATAGAAAGATGCAATGCTAATTCGCAAATCTGATTAAAAATCTTCGTATTCACTTGGGAAAATTAAAGGAGAGAAGCCATAAACACCATTGATGGCCATAGCAAAATTTTTACTGATTTTTGGGTGTTAGGAACTTTAGAGATCAAATCTAAACACTTTTTATTCATCATTTTCATCATAGATAGACTCTCTTCTTGTTTTATTGTGTTATATCTTCATTTCATTATTAAGCTTCTTCATTTTTATATCTCCACTCAGTGAAAGAAACCCGTAGGTTTATTTACCTTCATATTTGTTCAGATACAATCTTTTTACCAAACTCTTGCTACATCTAGCGACAAATGCTTGGAGGTGATTTGCCCTTGCAAGGAAGACTGTTTTAAACGTCATGGAGCTGTGCCCTTGCAACGGTGGAATAGAGTTTAAGGCAAGAAAGTTTATCACCCACTATTACAGTGCTAAAGACGTTGATAGATCTTATAACTTGAGTCATTTTGTGTGTGGTCTCAATTTTCTTACTCGGAGAATTTTGATAGAAGTGGTGGTTAACACCCATAGTTTTTTTTCGCACTGAAAAATATGAGTTGATTTTTACTTTAATTTCTGTATTTATTATTTACTATATTTCTGCTTGGGACGACTGAGTCCTCAAATACTATTTGTTCTGTGTAATTTGTGTGGCATCTGAAATTGTAGTTTAGAAGTATCAAGAAAATGAATATAATAGATTTTTATAGGTACTTTACCAATCAGACTTTAAAATATTTACTGACTTATTCAACCCTCACTCTGAGTTCATTTTCACCCTTTCAAAGATTATATAAATAAACAAAAATGCTTTCTATTTCGGACCATTCAAGTAGAAAATTCTGGTGTTTTTTGCAGAGATTATCTAATAGCAATGTCCAAACTCTTCTATATGTGAGGTTAATTTTTAATTCGAGTAATCCTTATAAAATATAAATAGAAAATTCTCGTAAATAATTATAGACAACCATTACAATTAATGCAAATGGGTAGTATGTGATTTGGAATGTGAACCGTTATGTGAAAAATGAGAATCAATTAATGGCTTTGGTTAATTACTATGGTTGCTCAATTAATGTATTATTATTATTATTATTATTATTATTATTATTATTATTATTATTAAAGGAACCTACCTCCATTTATTAGGTACTCTATATATAAAGCTTTCGGAATATAAACAGGATTCTTTTTTTCTTTTTTTGAATAAAACAGGATTCAATAATAGATATGTATAACGTTGTCATAAAAACATTTATTCATTATAAATGTCATCTTAATTTCCATAAAAAAATATAAATAAATAAATGCCACCATGAGAGATTATTGTGAACCAAAACACAATCATATGTGAGATCCAAACATGATATTCATATTATATGACATTCTTTTTGTATCTAAAGAGAACCATCCACAGGAAAGGATTTTTGGGTTCGTGTTTTTCATGTCCATTGTTGAAATACGAGCTTAAATATAACAACCGCTTTGGTTTACTAAGCTTGAAGACAAAAAGCTTTCGAAAGCAAAAAGAAGTATGTGTTTGATTTAATAGATACTTAAACTGATGTTTATGTCTTGCAAAACTTGAGTTTGACAATTTATCAAACATCTTATGTGAACTAATTTTTCAAGATTCAACAAACAAGCACCGCCTAATTTCTACTACTCAAAGTTACACAATAGAGAATATAGAAACAAAGCATGACAAATCAACAATCAAGACACAAGATTTACATGGTTCACCACCAAAAATGTCTACATCCACTGGACGGTGATTAGGTTCCACTGTAAGAAATATATTACCAAAAAATAGCACACCCTCCTTAATTTGTTATGCTCGCAAGAAAAAAAATCCTTCCTTTTGCCTCATTTTCCCTTGCTTTCCCTAGCCAAGAGCTCTCTTTCAAATCTCCTCTCTTTCTTATGTGCTTATCTCTAATTTTGAGACCAAAAGACTTTATAAAATAAGCTTTCTAAGAAGAAATGACCAAGGTGCCTTTAATGAAAAGGCTAAACTGCAGCCAGGTGTCACAAATCTTCACATTGGTAAAATTTAGGATACCCACTTGCCTCCACAACCATAGCCACTACTACCCATGATCCGTGGGCGATTAAGCAACCTGTAGGATATTAATTAACTATAAGCAATGCTTAAACTTGATTAAAGTAATCACATTTGTCAACATATCTGTTAGATTATCCTTAGTATCAATCTTCAAAAGAACAATCTCATCATAATATCCTTGACAAAGTGATAAGGGACATCAATGTACTTGGTCCTAGCATGATAAATTTGATTCTCAGCCAAATAAATAGCACTTTGACTGTCACAGAACACTACCATATCCTCTTGTGAGATTTCCAAATCACCAACTAAGCCATGTAGCAATATGGCTTCCTTAAAAGCTTATGTCATAGACATATAATCCGCTTTTGTAGTAGACAAAGCCACAATAGTATGTAACATAGCTCTCTAACTGACTAGACCACCTACTAGTGAAAACACAAAGCCTATAGTGGACCTCCATCTATCCAAATCACCAACATAGTTTGAATTCAAATAGCCAATAACACCTGGCTCACAAGCACTATCTCTATCATATAACAATCCTACATATGAAGTACCTTGTAAGTACCTCAACAACTATTTCACTGCTTCCCAATGTTCTTTTTTTGGATTCTCCATATATCTACTAACCACATTGAGAGCCTGTGAAAGATTTGGTCCAGTGCATATAAACCATCACATACATTAAACACCCAACTGCATTTGCATAGGGAACTAGAGCCATGTACTCTTGCTCCTTTTCATTGTTAGATGATCACTTTGCAGAAAGCCTAAAGTGTGAAGTCAACAGTGTAGTAATCGGATTGGATTTCTCCATCCCAAAAGAATGAAGTACTTTCTCTATATACTTTCTTTAAGATAACCACACTTTTCTTTGCTTTCTATCTCTGCAAATCTCCATGCCAAGAATTTTCTTCGCTGCACCTAAGCCTTTCATCTCAAACTCTTCACTAAGTTGAGTCTTCAACTTATTGATCTCTATCATCCTCTTCACAGCTATGAGCATGTCATCCACATACAAGAGCAAATATATGAAACTACCACCCAAAAGTCTACAGAAATAAACACAATGGCTATAATCACTCCTCAAATATCCATGAACTACCATAAAATAGACAAACAACTTATACCATTGCTTCAACCCATACAATGACTTCCTTAGCTTCCAAACATTGTTCTCCATTCCAACTACTTTGAACCCCTCATACTGATTCATATAATTTTTTTCCTCTAAGTCCCCATGGAAGAATTCAGTCTTGACATCCAATTGCTCTAACTCAAGATCAAACTTTGCTGTAAGGGCCAATAAAATCCGGATTGAAGTATGCTTGACAATAGATGAAAAAACTTCATTATAATCAATGCATTTTTCTGTGCATATCCCTTTGCAACCAATCTAGCCTTGTATGTCAAACATTAAGAACTCGGTAAACCTTCTTTCTTGATATACACCCACTTGCAATCTATAGCTCTCTTTTCCTTAGGCAAATTCACAAGTTTCTAAGTCTCATTCTTCTCTAAAGAAGATGTCTCATCTTTCATACTTGTAATCTATTCTCTGGATTCTTTAGTATCAACAAAATCTTGAAAGGAAATGGATTTACTGCCTTCCATATTTAGAGCATAAGTTATCATGTCTTCATAATCATATCTAACTAGAGATTTAATGACTCTTTTTGGTCACAGAGTAATTTTGGATTGCACTTGCAGCTGCTATTGCTCAATAAACCCACTGATAAAGGGATCAACTCAGTCAGTCATTGCAACATGTTCATATGAACTCTCAAACTCTATCTGAATATAATTACTCTCTTCATCATTTTGGTTACCTATGTGCATGAGGAAACCTTTCAAGAGAATGACAATGAAATTGCGTCCAGATTAGAACCTCATTAACAAGAAAGAAGCTGAGGCAAGTTCAAGTAGATCTCTGAAGCTCATGATGAAATCATGAAAGGTCACTGGCACAAGTTTCAATAATTACATTTTTAGAATATAAGAAATTAATTTTTGATTAGCTGACGTGATAAATTTTTAACACATGTAATGTAATCAATTTAAATGATACCAGCTGATGCACCCAAAATCTTTTGTGGCGAGGGAATCGAGAGTTACCAGCTGCAAACGTTTTTTTTTTAATTGTTGAACGACTATTCTATTTTTTTTACCATTATATTTAAATAGATTTCAGTAACAACGAGATGTGTAAATAAAAATTCTAATAAATATTAAGGATGTTTGTATGGTCGTTATCTTTTTTTTTTTTTTTTTTTTTTTTTTTTTTTTTTTTTTTTTTTTTTTTTTTTTTTTTTTTTTTTTTTTTTTTTTTTTTTTTTTTTTTTTTTTTTATGAATATGCCGTTATCTTTATCAATTATAGGAACGTGTTAATTGAGATTATTTATTTATCATTTTCTTTTTTGGTAAATCGTGTTGGTTGAGATACATAGGACTTTTTGGATCCCTTTCAAATAGGACTTATCTATATCCGATTATTGACACGTGGGTCATTAGCATTTGTGCGGAAGCGCTTCCCTTTCCTTTGGCAGCTGAGAGCTAAAAAAACTTTGCCACATAAAAAAAAAATAAACATTATTGTTAAAAAATATCATTAAAGTCCAGTAAAGGAGTTCTGTTATGCACCGTTGCATTCACCCTTCCTCATTATTTCTTGATTGTCGTTTTCTCTTCCGTTTGTCCTTTGCATAATTTCGGCTATTGCCTCCCACTATTTTACTAAAAGTCTTTCTTTGCATTGATTTTTCACAGCTAAATCTGCAAGCTTTTTCTAAAGTGCATTTGCGAGTTTTTCTTTGTTATTCAATTCCATCATGGTTTTCTTTTTCTCTTTTTCTTTTTTTAATTTTTCCTAATAATCACACATATGGTAAATGGCTGGAATTAATTATATAGTTTTGGATGTATATGGCTACTATTGGGAATTGGTGGGGATAGGCATTGAAATTTTCTATTAGATGATTCTTTTATGTTTTGAAATTTGGGTTTTGCTGCGTTTTCTCCTCTTCTTCATATTTTTTTTTTAAGTTTATTTCGCTGGTTTTTGTTTTTCGTTGTTTCTTTTTCCATTCTTTTCATTTTTTTTGGGTTTTAATAATTTAAAAGAAAAAAAATATCAGTTATTTTAATCATTAATAAAATTTATTGGAGAGCAATTTTTAAAATTAACTATTTATTATTGTAGACATAATTATATATTTCATATTTATTTATATTTAAATTAATATAAATATTTAAATTATTAATATTTTAATATATATATTTTTTATGTATAAATTTAATTAATATTTTAATATTTATAGTATTATTCAATTTTTCACTTTAACGGTCCGAAATGAAAAGCATTTTTGTTCATTTATATGGTCCTCGTTATGAGGAAAAATATGTATACTGCATGGCGAGTACGTGTGGTTGATGTAAGTTATTAGTTTTTGGAAACCAACATAGTGCGTGTACTCGGTAGAATAATTTTTTTTATATTAAATAGTTAAAAAAAGTCCACAAATACCAAAAATTTATTCTACCGTGTAAATGCACTCTTTTGGTTTCAAAAGAATAATAACTTTTACATCAATTACACGTAACCGGCAAGCAGTACACATATTTCTTTTCCTATAATAAGGTACGATATAAATAAACGAAAATCCTTTCTATTTCAGACCGTTCAAGTGGAAAATTTAGCTTTCTTTGCAGGGGCAACTAGCAGCTCTATCCACATTTTTTTTTCTTTATGGTCTCGTTTGAGTAAACACTAAATGGAGAGGAATACTAAGTATCTAGGAAACAATTTATTTCCTAGCAGCAGAAGAAAGAATGATTTTGAGCACATTAGAAGGAAAATTTTCAATCTTTTCGATGGCTAGAAGGCAAAACTCCTCTCACAAGTTGGGAGGAAAACTCTTGTGAAGCATGTGATATCCTCTATTCCTCTTTATGCCATGGCTACTGCTAAGATCCCATTAGGTGTTTGTGACAAGATTGAAAAGCTTTCAAGGGCTTTCCTGTGGAGAGGAGATGTGGATGAAAAGAAAGGTTGGACTTTGGTGGCTTGGAAAAATATTTGCAAACTGAAACCTTATGGAGGTTTGGGAGTTAGAAGTCTAAGGGCCATGAATTCAGCTTTACTTGGGAAAGTAGGTTGGGACCTTGCCCAAAATCCTGAAAAACCGTGGGTTAAGGCCATAAAAGATAAATATTTTCCTTAGTCCTCGTTTCATTGCCGGAAGAAGAAGAACTACTCCAACATTTGGCCGGCTATCTAAATACTCAAAATACTTTGATGAAAAAGCTTTGCTACAGGGCAGGTCGGGAAACAAAATAAACATATGGAAGGATCCTTGGATTCCAGATGCTATGGATTTCATACCAATACCCAGAAATGAAGACATGTTGCTCAGACAAGGAATGATGCAATCCCTGACAAATGAGGCCGGTGAGTGGAACATCACTTTGTTTAATGAACTTTTTAATCAACAATCAATTAAAGAGATATGTAGAATGTTTTGGGTCAATAATGAAAAGGATGATAAGATCATTTGGATGGGAAATAAAATGGAGAGTTCTCTACCAAATACTTCTATTGGATTGAGAATTGGGATAGAGAAATTTCTTATGTTATTATTTTGGAACATCTCTGGTGGGTCCGAAATGAAATATGTTTTTCTTTTGAGAATGTATGCTTTGTTTGGTGTAATAGAAAATTCAATAGACTTGCCTATGAGACTGCTAAATGGGGAGTTGAAAATGAATTTTTAGGTTTTTTGAAACATGATTTATATCCTCAATCTTTTTGAATTGCCTGGCTCTTGATGAGGCTTAACCCCTCAAATTGAGTTGGGCTGGCTTTCTCCTTTGTAAGCCTTCTTTTGGTTTAATACAAACCTTCATTTTAGCAAAAAAAAAATCATGCAAAAAAAAAATATGAAAACTATGGTAAAATAGCACTACGAAAAAAAAAAAAAACTCACTCGCGCAATATTTATTCGGCGGCATTTAATAATTTACATGTTGGTTAAAAAGAGAAGATGATACTTTTAAAAAATAATCTATAGAATACGCAATACTTTTTTTATAACAAATGTCGCTATTACATGTTCGCGCTAAAAGATAAACAACCCTTATATAAGTAAATGTCACATATTTATGTTCACACCAACAAAAAGACAACATTTACACAATTCGATGTCACTAAATTAAAAATTTTGGAATAAAATAAATAAACTAATTCAAGTTGTAGCAACACTCCTATATTGTCGCCTATATATATTCACGCCAATTTCGCCAAATAATTGGATGGCACTTTAAATAAGTCAGAGTCGCTAAATTAAACAATTTTATTATGAAAAAATAATTGGTTGAATCTTTAGCGTCACTTTATTATACAATATTGCGTATTCGTGTTCCGGCCAAGTTCACGCTACAATATTTTGCGACACTTCAAGCTTACGAGTGCCGCATATAAGTAGATCAAGTGTCGCAAAATGATAGAAGTGTCGCGTATTGTGTATACAATGTGAATGATATTACACGACATATCTATGCTTTAAATGTTGCATATTGTAATTACAAGGTGAATGAAATTACGCGACACTTCATGCTTATAAGTGTTGCATATGTATAGATCAAGTGTTGCAAAATGAATGAGGTGCCGCATATTGTGTGTAAGGTGAATGAGCTTATGCAGCACTTCATGCTTACAAGTGTCACGTATGTCAAATAAGTGTCGCAAATGTAACTAAGTATCTTGTATTGTATGTACAAGGTGAATGAGATTACGCGACACATTTTTGCTTATAAGTGTCGAAAAGGAACTAATTGTCACGTATTGTTTGTGCAATGTGAATGAGATTGCATGACACACTTTTGCTTACAAGTTTTGCATCTGTTAAATAAGTGTCGCAAAAGTAATGAAGTGTTGCTTATTGTTTGTGAAATGTGAATGAGCTTACGCGATATTTTGTTATCTGTAAGTTACACGTATGTGTGAATTAAGTGTTGCATAATTGTAGAAGTTTTGCGTATTTGTATTTTAATTTGATAATAACATAAAGCCACTTCTAAATGAAAGCTCAATTATATGCAACACTTTGATAATCATAAATGCCATTATATTTTTGCCTCATAGGTACATTTCCAAAAAAAAAGGAATCGCATATGTATTACTAAAACAAAATTGCTTAAGTGACATTACAATAAGAAGTGTGTCGTGTATGTGTAACATACACGACATTTAAACTGATTTTACATCTATTTATATCATTCAATTAAATCACTTACTTTTTTCTCAATTCGCATCTATTTATACCCTTCAAATCCCTACAATAACTCACTCAAAACATCGACCAAAAAAAAAAGTCAAACTATCTCATTCCAATCTTTATAACATCAATTTATGTCGCAGTTGTCATGTTTTATTTGTTTGCTTACCCTTTTTGCCTTGTATACTAAAAGTATTCCAGTTAGTGTATTTTCGGTGTTTAGCTGAGATACTTTCAATGTACGTGAGAAGACAAAAATGTGATAATTATCTTTAAGATGTTCAACTATATTGTTAATTGTAGTTGATAATGCTTTATTGAGCTAGAGCAAAATTGGCAATACACTGATATCACCTTTTTCAAATTTAATATTCTTTATAGTTTGAAGAAGATCTTGGTCATTTATTGAATTGATGATCCAAATAGGGCTATCATTCGTTGTGTATATTTGACTAAATAATCAACAAAGTAACATTTGTTACAAATAGAATATTACAATTAACTAGTGGTCATTTAAGTGGCCATTTATGCGACACTTATGTCCAATGAGTGTAGTGTTAGTGCCCACTGACAAGACACTCGTGTCCAACGCGTGTTGCGTAAGTGGCCACTTACCTGACATTCATGTTCGATAAGTGTTGCGTAAGCAACCACTTATGCGACACTCATGTCCAATGCATGTGATGTAAATGGCCACTTACATAACATTCATGTCCAATGAATGTCACATAAACAACCACTTATGCGACATTCATGTCCAACAAGTGCCGCATAAGTGGCTACTTACACGGCACTCGTGTACAATGTGTGTCGCATAAGTGACCACTTAACCGACACTCGTGTCCAATGTAAGGAGCGTAAGTGACCACTTACGCTGCCTGCACTCATGTCGAATGTGTTTCGTGTAAGTGACCACTTACGCGTCACTCAGTGTATGTGTCGCATTGATGGCCACTTATGCGGTACTTACCGTAGTCAGTGTCGCATAAAATGATCATCTACACAACATATATACTCGGTTAGTGCCACGTAAGTGCTTTCACACCTTTTCGCCTTCCCTTTCTTTTTTTTCATCTAATTTCAAATAGTTTTACCGATTCATTCTATCTACCTGATTCCTTCATCTTCAATCTTTCATGTTCATCGTTTATCTCTCTCTACCCATCAATCTTCATATTATTCAACCCTTTCCTCTCTCTTTACCATCTTCCACATTCATTTTTTAAATTTCCATCTTCAACTTCATTTCTCTCTCTAGGTGATCATCAACCTCCCTCTCTCTAGCCGATATTCATCTCAACCTCCCTTAGCTCTAGCTGATCCTCATCTACATTCCCATCAACTTCATCTTCAACCTCCTCTTTCTCTAGGCGATCTTCACCGACAACCCCATTAACTTCATCTTCAATCTCTCTGTCTCTCTCTCTATGCATTTCAAACTTTCTCTAAACCTGAGTCAAATGTCTCTCTCTACATTGGGCAGCAACTAGTTCGCAGACAGTCTCTCTCTCATCTGCAACTGTGTAAATTTTTAGGTTTAAGTTTGTTATGTTTATAATAAAATTTATAAATATTTGGGGTATACATTTTGGGATTAACACCATGGTTTTAGAGAAATTTGGATGAAATGTATAACTACAAGTTGCATAGTCGCAGTGTATATGTTTTTGGATTAAGCATTTGGTGTTTGCCGTAAATATGTTTGGAAAGATCCTTATGAAAGGCAAGGCAACATCATTTCCAAATGAAGAAGTGTAGAAACATATCAAATATGGTTGTTTCCATATTGCTTTCCGTACGTTTAATCATCCTTACATTTTAAACCATGTTTTCTATGACTGCTTACTTAAAATCTACACTAGTGGCAAACATGATTGTTTTAATCTTTTTAATAGGGAACATTGGATCTTGGGTGTCGTTGAATCGTGTAACAGAGCGGCATGGTTTTACGATTCGATCTGTGTTGGTGTCTGTTCGGACTTGAAAGCTATATTGGATGAATAAATCAGCTAATTAGTATTCAATTTAAATATATGTCTTCAATTTTGCAATAAAGTCTTACATGTACTTAATATATATATATATATATATATATATATATAGATTATGCTATGCTATATATGCATATAGGGTATATGAAGCTTGCAAAAATAAGGATGTAAAGAAACTTCGATGGCAACAAAGGTAAATACAATAATTCATATTATACAAGATATCGTTGTTTTTTGTCATTAATTGAATAACAGTAGCTAGTTATTTAATAATATACATATATACAAATATAGATTCCTAGACAGTTTGCCAACACATAATGCAGCTACTTTGTTGTGATGATTATGCGTGACATCGTCGGAAACAGTGAAGTCTATAGAGATACAAAAAAATGATAAATATAATATATTATTTTCATTTTATATGTCGTTTTCATTTTATTAATATATAGTGCATGCAATACTAAAATTGTTAATATTTTAAAATAAAAATTAATATTGTCCAATGTTCAATATGAGAAGATAAAATGAGACCTAGATAATGTCAATTAGCTTTGGACTAAACGAAGAGTGGCTAAGATTTTTTCCATTAAAAATCAGCAAGCAAACATGTATGTTACTATTTTTGCTTTTTAATTAATTTGTATTTGTAGACCATATTTGTATATATTTGTTGGATCATTTAATTTATTAAATGCTTTAAATATATTAGTCAATCTAAATATGTTAGAATTTATATATATATATATATATATATGAGTGTCGTAATTCATTGAATGAAAAATATAAATAATAATTAAATTAAAAAATAAATTTAAATTAAAAATTATTATGAAAATTAAATTTAAATTAAAATAAATATGAAAATTAAATTCGATTAGGAGACATTACAATCAATACAGTGTCATTTTTTGTAAATTTAAAAAACTATTTTAATTATGTTTTTCAAATTTCTATTTATAAATATGACACAAATGGTGTTTTCAGTGTCCTTTTTTAGTTATTTAATTAATTATTTAAATTTTTTTTTTTTAAAATAACGAAATAAGGCAATACTAATTAAGTGTCGCACTATGTACATAAAGCGAGACAGTGTGAATGTCGCTAATTTTTAAACGCGACAATAAAAAAGTGTCGCTTTTATAGCACAAATGCAATGCTCTCTAATTGTCGCTTATGTGTCACGATAGCGATACAAACACAAAAATCACAGAGTGTCGCAAACGCAAAAATTATTGAGTCTCGCTATTGCAACACAAATGTGACACTCAGTGAGTGTCGCTATTTATTCACAAAAGCAATAATTAATGACACAACATGACACTGAAAAGGTGTTATATGACACAAAAAATGACAAAATGACACAAAAAGTTTTTTAAGTGTTGCTTTATTAAAAAAAATAAGGATATTTACTGAATATCGTTTTTGTTTTATATTTTAAGCGAAATGTCATTATGCAGCACTTGCATCAGTATTAAATTGTAGTTGTTGCGATACTTTATTCGTGTCCCCTTGAATTTTGCATAGGGTCGGATAAATGGATGACAGTATTAGTACATATTAGTAATTAATAACATATTTTTCACGTTGAGAATAGTTTTTTTTCTCTCCTTTTTTATTTTTATTTTTTTGTAGAAACACGTCTAGAATATATAGTAGAACCAATAAAGTTAATGCAAGTGGGGGAGTCTGTGGTTCAGAATGGGAACGATATATGTGAAAGATGAGAATTAATGGTAATAATAATAATAATATTACTACCTACTCAATTCGTTTGGCGATGCATTTAATGTTTTCCTACCTACGTCTATTATTACTTTATATGTAGCTTTGGGTATAGAAACAAGTTTTCAATAATATATATGTATGGTCGTTATCAAATCATTTATTGTCAATGTCATCTTAATTTTCATAAAATATAAAAATGCCATCATGAGAGATAAGCTTTTAAACAATGGATTTATTTTTATATATACATCGGTTAACAAAAAAAATCGATGTTGATACACTAATACGACGGTTATTAATTTTGTCGAGTAATAAAGACGACGGGTCGTCGTATAAAGAAAAACTCAACGATGGTTATAAACAAAATCGTCGTCTATAATTTAATCAACGACAGCAGTTTCTTTATAAACCGTCGTCTATAAATCCCTAAGACACGTGGCATCCACGTTGCTGCCACATGTCTCTTTGTAGAGAATTAGGGTATATAAAACAAAAACCAAAACCGTCGTTTTTACCTGAAAAAAATGACAGGCCTGGCTCTGGACCCGTCATCTTTATCAAAACAGCGTCATTTTGCAGCCGTATTATTTGTGTAAAGACGACGAGCCTAGCTTTTGTCCGTCGTTTTTAACTCGGTGTTTTTTTCTTTGACACGTATCTTCCTCTCTCATTTTTTATCACTTCTTTAGAAACCCTAAAGCACCTACCGCTATTTGCTCATCTTTTACATTGTGGCCGCCGTTTGCTCATCTTCTCCACTGTGGTTGCCGTTCCTCATCTTCTCCACTGTGGTCACCGTTCCTCATCTTCTCCATTGTGGTCAGATTACTTCTTCATTTCACATAATATTTGTGATTTTTAACCCAAAAATTTTAAGGTTAATGCTCTGAAATCTATTTAAATTGTTTTTAACAAATTGTGAATGCATTATTCCGTGAAAATGTTTGAATCCATGCATTAAAAAGTTTGAATAGTGAATATAATGCATTATTTTGTTTAAATATTGAATGGATTTGTTAAGTTGGTTGTTAATTTGTAGATTGTGTATATAATCGAAAATTGTATAAATTATCCGGTGATATATTTGAAATCTGATGGTATGTATTAAACTTGATGCTATGTATGAACTACCCTTGCATATATTGTGTGAAAAATTGTATATGATAGTTTTGGTTTAATTAGTAATTTTGTATATGAGTTTTGTAATTAAAATATATTTAATATAATTTTGTATAAATATATTTAAAAGCCGCTGAAAAAAAAATAGACGACGGTTCCAATCTTAAACCGTCATCTATATATTTGCCCCGTGACGTCCACGTGGCTTCAGCGTGGTCTTAGACATCGGTTTTTAACCGTCGTCTATGTTTTATGAGCATCGACGAGGCCTCATTAGACGACGGTTAGTTGTCCGTCGTATATACACTTAAGACGTCGGTTTTTCACCGACATCTGTGACCCTATTTTCTAGTAGTGTTTTATTCATATAATTTAAAATGTCACATAAATAATTTATAGATTCTTCGGACAATGATTATTCTAAACTTCGAATTTATAATCATCTCACTCTAAATATAAAAGAGAACAAATTTTCTAGGTATCCTTGTGTATATGGAAATCTTTTATTTTCTTTCTCCATATGGTCAAGCTAGGCTAAGCTTGCATTAATTAATTGATAAAATAATAAAATAAATAAATAAAGTGATTAAGCTTGCATATTACAGTATTCATAAGCTTGGGCCAGAGTAAAATATACTTCTATGTTAGATATTTAATCTTCCTTATGCACAAATTCTCCCTCTTCTAATTTGTAATATATAAATAAAAGCTTGCATATTACATAGGGTAAAATATATATTCTTAAACTTAGATTCTCCTAGAATACATGGGAAAGCTACTGTTCCTCGAGAAAGTCGATAGATTTCATATTTTTAGAGTTTTACAGTTTAAGATTTTAATTTTTTTAAATAGCTAGCAACTTCAAATTTCAATTTTTTTTTAGATCTAAATGCACTTTAATATATTTTAAAATTAAATTTGTTTACATAGAAATCTTTACAATTAATTTGTACAATTGATACCTTCTAAATTGAAAAAAAGTTACACTTATGTCCAATTTAATTAAAGTTGATAAATTCCGTCAACTTAGAAATTACGTACATAACACATTACTTTCAAATTGATTTCTTCATTTTTTATTATACCAAAAATTAAAAAAATATGAAAGAAAATTTGGAATTCATTTATGGCTTTCCTTTCTCTTTTTTAATTTGTTTTTTTTAGTTTTTAATACAATTAGAAATGGAAAATTAATTAATTTTGAAAGTAACTTGATATGCACGTGGCCTTTAAGTTGACAAAATTCATCAATTCTAACTAAATTGGATCTAAATTTGACAAAAATGTAACTTTTTTCAATTTAAAAAATATCAATTACACAAATTAGAATTGTAGAGACTTATATGAACAAATTCAATTTTAGAATGTATTAAAATGCATTTAGACCTTTATATATATATATATGTGTGTAGATTAATTTAATTTCTAATTTAATAAAACAAATAGATAACAGTTTTGTCCACCTAAACGAGATTGAGGATACAATTACATGAAATGCAAGTGGATGTGAGAACCATTATTTATTTCTTTGTCAAAATAAAAATTAAACTACTCTAAATTGAATGAAAAATTAAAAATCTAAGTTATTATTTATGAAAATTGAAACTTAAATTGTAAAATTTTAAAATTGAAAAGTATAAAATTAAATGCAATTAACTCAAACATATATATCATAAAACCTTTTTACATATAAGTCTATGCAACCGTCAACAGCCAACAGCAATAAAAGTTACTTTTTGGTATCCGAAAAAATAAATAATCCGTACAGTAAAGAAACCAACCTACATTAATATATTGTCTACTTTGAGAAATTATTCAGTGGGAAGAAAGAAACTCCATTCATTTATAAATAGGTGACGATGAAGATGAACAAACAAAGAAAAAGATTGAATTGAGTGAGTTTAACATTATTATTGTGAAAACAGAGAATATATAATATGGAGGATTTTGGGGAGGAAAGAATAATGTTAGAGCCAGTGAGTCCAACAGGAGAGTTCTTGAACAACTCAGTGTTATCAGTTTCGATTATTGCTGTTTTGGAAATTGGGATTCCAATTAATTTTGACATTTCACAAGTTATGTCTTTGGTTCGTGATGTTTTGCTTCCCATCAACCCACGTTTCTCTTCAATCATGGTGTGCTTTCAATCTCCCTTCTCTTTACTTCTTTCGTTTTAAAAAAATTATTATATATATATATATATATTTGTTTAGTTTATGTTTATATAAATACATAGTAGTTGATGAAATTTGAACATTGAAATTTTATCATATTTAAAAATAAAAATAAAAAATATTTAGGTTGTCTTGAAGGAATTTTTTATTAGCAGGATTGAAATGGTGTATTAAGTTACTCAAATTAGTCATATCAGACAAGTAATAATATTTATGTAGAATCCATATATTTTAATTTATAATATTTATGTAAAATCCATATATTTCAATTTATTATATTACATTTGATAATTAAAAATGACNTTATTCAATTAACTTTCCCCAAAGTTTCTATGGACAATGTATTATGTCCATAATAATCTATTTCTTCCTTCATTTATATCTCTGTAGTTGGGAAAAATTGAGCATTTTTCATGTTAGGTAAGCTTACTGTTTCATATTCTCATTTATTTTTTTATTCCTTTTTATAACTACTTAAAGCAAAAGGGTACCTTTGTAACTGGCCAGAAAGATAATACTAAAATTTCAGAGGAATTAAAACTGAGGTTGGCATACCGAGAATCAGCTGTTGCTGTCCTTGCAAGTTACTTTCCAGATCCTTATCGTCCTTTTACTGAGGTCCAAGCTGCTGCTTTATTGTCCTTTGTTATAAGTTCTTTTTGTTTCCATCAAAATTTTAATTAGCATACACAAAATATGTTCATATATAATGTTACTTGACATATATCTTGTAGGTGCAATGGATGATAATTTAGAGCACAATGACAAGGGTAAAAAGACAGCAGTTGGTGATGCTGGTTTGAAAAGGAAGAGAGGGAGAAAGAACGCTACAAATGATGACAGTGTTGTTGCAAATCCATATTCAAGGCCATGGCTAAACTATTAGTAAGTTTGACTGTAACTATATGTTTTTGATAATTTTCTCCATGTAAATTGAAATATGTAATCTGAATTAGTTAACAAAGTCTGAAATTTAAAAATTTCGCAGTAATAGGGAGGTAGGACTACTTAAGCAAAAAGCTGTCAAAATTGATAAAAAGGTAAATTCTTTCATACTTTTACTTGGTTGAGGTACATGCTATGAAGGGAAACAAATCTAATTATCAATTTTGATTATTTCAGGTCATGAAGTGTATAGGAGATAATTGGAAAAAGCTGTCTACTGGTGAGAAAGCAAAATTTGTTGCACCTACTCAACCAGTCTCTTCTCCTCCAGCTAAGGTCTCCCTCACTTCATCTAGTGAAACTGCACTACAGATTGCTCCAACAAAGATAGGGAGTTTAAATACAAGATGTTCCCCTGAACGTTTGTGGGGTTTAGTTGAGTTGTTTACCGATGATAAGAAGAAGTGTATACAAGGTTTTGGGTTTGGTTATTTGATATGTGGTAAGACTAGTGGTATAGATAGAAAATTGATAGAATGGCTGGTGGATAAGTTTGATCCTAGCACCGTTACCATAGAATTGCATGGTAGGAGGTACACACTAGGTTCGAAGGACGTTGAGAGATTGATTGGGTTAAAAGATGGTGGATGTCCAGTAGATATTAGTGGTCCAATAGAGGCCATAGAGGAGCTAAAGAATAAGTTTAGTTCAGTTATTCCAGGCATTCGCATTTCTGACCTAGCAAATATTTTGTCTGATAGGTCAAGTATTGTAAATGATGATTTTAAAATGGTTTTCACATTGTTTTTGATGGGAACGATTCTTAATCCCAATTCTAGTGTGTTTGTATCATTTAGTTATCTTCATGTTTTGCTGAACGTTGATGGTATTGTGAACAAAAATTGGGCCACTTGGACGTTCAATAACATGGTTGAGGGTGTCAGCCGGTACAAGGTTGACAATATGTCATACATTAGTGGTTGTGTACTGATCTTGCAGATATATTTTTACTCATTAATTGTATTTCATTTATTACATAACGGGAATGCCAGTCTTCTCTTATATAATCCATGATTTTATGCATAACAAATTTGTGCATTTTATGTGCTGCAGCTATTTTACTTCGATGTTGTGTGGCTGGACAAACCGATTGTTGACAGAGCACTGGCTCCCATTCAGGAATTGGGAGGCAAAGCTCGAAAAAAATTCAGATTGCAGTTAAAAAAATTTGGTGGTCTTGGATCTGAGAAGGTATATAATTGACTATTTTTTTAATGTGTTTGTCATTAAATGTTGATATATATTGTTCATAACATATTTGTAGGTTACAACAAGGGAACTGTAGTTTGAAACCAGATTTGAAGAAACAGAAATTCGGCGTCCAGATGCAACAAAATATGCAGAAAAGAGAGATGTTGATGGGCTCAAAGCTGAAATTCAGCAGTTGAAACAAGATGTTGCAGGTCTTAAAGCGGACTTTGCAACTTACCAGGTGCAGGTGACTGATCAGCTTTCGAAAGCGCGTGATGTTGTGTCATCAAGACCAAAAGCTAATGATGTCAACATCACACCACCAAGTGCACAAATAGCTGACAACAAAGAACCAAATCAAAGTAATGACGATGCCATACCCGTTATGACACAGCCCATGACCATGTTTGTTTCAACCGAAGATGAAGCACCAAAGAAAAATGTTGTCGATGATGTCATCATAAATGATTCCTCTTTATTTGCTGATACTGCTTTCGGGGAAAAAGTTGATGCATTGGTCCATGCCATTGTACCAACGGAGGTTGTATGA
Source organism: Ochetophila trinervis (assembly GCA_003254975.1). Classification (NCBI taxonomy): domain Eukaryota; kingdom Viridiplantae; phylum Streptophyta; class Magnoliopsida; order Rosales; family Rhamnaceae; genus Ochetophila; species Ochetophila trinervis. The sequence continues at coordinate 106,336 of QANX01003100.1, forward strand.
CATTTTTTTATGTATGTGTTTACTTTAAATTTGCTATATAATATGTAACTTTGTTATCTATTTCCTGTGTAGGGAGAGAAGAAAAGAACTATGGGCAGACGTAGTCCAATTTTGTTGCAAACTAAAATGCAAAGGAAACAGACCCGATATGCACGGTCACCTTGGACTACTATGAATCGTGATCGTGTTGGTCCGTTTCAAATTCCAAAAGACTTGTTCGATGGAGATTTTAAACTATTGCAATATATGTTTGATTCTGATCTTGATAAATGGTATGTTTAATTTGTAATGCATTTTGTCTATTATGATATGTGTCTTCTATTTATATTAAATTGTAATTATTGTTGTTTATTTTTTGTTTTTGTCGTTTTACTAGTGAGATGCTCATTAAGACCGAGATTTTTCATTATACTCGTTGGGATTTGTTGTCGTTGGCTCCGCAAAAATGGATTGTAAGGGAAGTAAGTTAATTCTTAGCGAAGGCACTTTTTAATCATAATCTTTCGTATGTTCAATATTAAGTTAACAATATTGTTGAGTCACTTATTTTATGGTTTGTGAAGGTCATTTGCGCATTTATGGAACGCATGACTTACATTGAAAAAAAGGTGAATGGAGACAAGCCTCGGAAGTGGTATTTACCACCCCATTTTCAAGTATGAAAATTTGAAACCTTAATTAATTATCATTTTGATATTTTCACATTAAATGTCTTATGTTAAAGCTGAAACCATCTCTTTCACACTGTTTGGAAGAGACACTGAGTAGTAAACCGGCTGTTGCTAATTTTGCAAAAAAATGGAACATGAAAAAACGTTTCATGGGTCCGGTGGCGCTTTGTGAAAAGGTATGTCAGTACTTTTGGCATATTTATTATTATACAACAACAATACTATGATGGACAGCATATATATTGACTAACTTTGGTCATTATGATATACAGATATTCCTCCCCATCCATGACATGGTTGGTCATTGGTTTTTATTGATTGTGTTGGTGAAAGATAAAGCTGCCGAGATTTGGGATTCTCTCCCAAGTCCTATGACAAAAGTAGCTCGTGCAAGATGTGCAGAGACTATCGTAAGTTATACCAGTTTTTATATACACATACCTCTTCAAATTATAATTTTTTTGCCCTTATAATTAGATGCCATTTTTGGATTTGAATGACAATTGGAGGCTTTAGACATAGTCTTGATGAATGAATGTAGTAAACTTTTCCAGCAAAAATGTTTTTTTGGAAGTTTGCAGCTGCGGCCAGCAACATGTATTCGGGAATAAGATAACGGGCATGATTGTGAAGTATATGTCATGAAGTTTATGGAAGAGTCTTGCTTGATTAACGATCCAAATGAACATGTAAGCTATTTATTTCATTACTTAATTTGAGATTGATTTACTTTATTCCATTGACTTTCTGTTGTTGTTTAGTTTGATTCGGTTGCGGAAAGGTGGAATATTGCATTAGAGCTAGTGACTGAAAGTAATAATCATAATTATTTCGGCTTAATGCATGCAGCTGCAAATTATCATGAAGCCATTGCAACCAATGTCTTGCACACGTACGTCAAAAAAACCAGGGGTGGACCATCCAAAAAAGAGAAAAAGAATATCTAAACCATATCCATTTGACCCTTTTGTGATTGTAAATGAAATGCTTTTGATAATATTGTCCTTTTAGCTTTTTTGATATGCCTGCTAAATGCGCATAAGTACAGGTATACTTTTTTTGTGCATGGTAAACTTATGTTCATTAAGGAACTGTTATATTTTTGTCTATTAGTAGATACCTAAGGAGACACCATTTCTTAATGGTGTGCTGATTGTAACAGTAGGCTTTATACATAGTTTTAGATCTGTTTTTATGTTCCAAAGATACCGGAAGGAAATAAGGGCCATTATGGGGTGGCAGATGAAGTTTCTTTCTCCAACCAGCAAGACTCTTCCTCCAGGAAATGACTGATTGCATGATGAAAGTAGTATTATTCTTCTTTGAGTGATCTGCAATTATTCTTCTTCCATGTATAGTTTGTTGTCAAGAAACGATAGTTTGTTGTCATAAAGCTTTTTCTTTGATAAACTTTTAGTCTATTTTTGGTTCAAGAGTTCAAACTATTTGTATCTGACTAGGATGGTGATGTTGCTGCACAACAAGACATGCTTAGGAAGCAAAGCATAAATGCTATCAATGGAGTTGCTAGTAGGAACATCTTCCACTTAGTTTGGGGCAATTGATTTCAGCATATGCTCCTGAAGGTGAGTTTTTGGCACTATCTATAATTTCATTACTTAATTATAGCACTATTTATAAAACAATATCTTTTTTGTTATTTTAACATTTTTGCTGTTCACTGGTTATCATTTATAATTAGAAATATAAGTTCCAAAGAGAGATAGAGACAGAGAGATAGAAATAAAGATATTTGTTCAAATAAAAGAGTAACAGTTCATGATTGTCATGAATGACCACAAAATAATACAGTTATATGTCTTCATACAAAATTAATTATATTACCATTCATAAACAAAGTATGAGAGTATAAAAACATATGTTGTTTCCTGTTAAACATCTAATGTGCATGTATTAATATTTTGCATGTCTGAATATTATTAATAGAGAACATTTTTATTTTTGGTTGTGGGCTTGACTATGACAGCTGTTTTGCAGATGATTAAACCGAAAGGAGGAGGAAGAAGAAAACAAGAGTTATGATGGGGGAGGAAATAAGATTAGGTTCAGGCATTTTGAATATACTTTTGGATTTGAGAATGCTGATCGAGTCAAACGGATAATTAGTTCAGTTTGAACTGATGGGTCATATATTACTTAATTTAAATGCCATTGGAGACTTGACTGTGGTGGAAATGGATTATGTTGGGTTTTATTTCAAACTGATGGCTTGGATGCTTATTACAGGTTTTCAAGGCCTGACAATGTTATTGGTCTGTTAAGTTTAAATTTGGTTGTATAATTCCCTTTAAGTTGTTAGTAACATATCTGATTAGTGTGGATTAACCGTTTGTTACTTTCATTTTTTGTTATTGGAGAACAGCAAATAGATGCACATTGATGCAACGAATTAATACCAGAAGAAAATGTGCACTCACAGAACATTCATTTGTTTTGTGTACAAAAAAACTAACTAGAGGGATGTTTGTAAAATATACCCTAAATAATATATATAACAAACATAAAACATAGTGCAAGAGAAAAAGAATAATGCATGAGAGAGAGCTTTTGGTACTCCGGAGAAACAAATCTTGATCGAACCTATATTTGCGCAATGGATACAATCTGCTCATGGTAAAACTTCATATGGGTTCGATGTACTTTTATCTTCAACAAATGGTCCAGCGTTCAATGCGGGTCGAAGCATATGGTTACCTGGTTGGTTAAATGCTATTAATGAGAATAGTAATTCACTATTCTTAACAATAGGACCCGGAGACTTCTTGGTTCATCATGCTATTGCTTTAGGTTTACATACAACTACATTGATCTTAGTAAAAGGTGCTTTAGACGCACGTGGTTCCAAGTTAATGCCAGATAAAAAGGATTTTGGTTATAGTTTTCCCTGCGATGGTCCAGGGCGGGGTGGTACTTGTGATATTTCGGCTTGGGACGCCTTTTATTTGGCAGTTTTCTGGATGTTAAATACCATTGGATGGGTTACTTTTTATTGGCATTGGAAGCACATCACATTATGGCAGGGTAACGTTTCACAGTTTAATGAGTCTTCCACTTATTTGATGGGATGGTTAAGAGATTATCTATGGTTAAACTCTTCACAACTTATCAATGGATATAACCCTTTTGGTATGAATAGTTTATCAGTCTGGGCGTGGATGTTCTTATTTGGACATCTTGTTTGGGCTACTGGATTTATGTTCTTAATTTCCTGGCGTGGATATTGGCAGGAATTGATTGAAACTTTAGCATGGGCTCATGAACGCACACCTTTGGCGAATTTGATTCGATGGAGAGATAAACCGGTGGCTCTTTCCATTGTGCAAGCAAGATTGGTCGGGTTAGCCCACTTTTCTGTAGGTTATATATTCACTTATGCCGCTTTCTTGATTGCCTCTACATCAGGCAAATTTGGTTAATTATTATTATTTTTTTGTGTTGTATTATCCTCGATAATATCATTTCTTTCGGTGGAGAGGGGGGACTACCTTCTTATATTTCTACGTCTAGGATCCGACTTGTATCATTGAAACTAATAGGAATTGAACCGTTATGGCAAGAAAAAGTTTGATTCAGAGGGAGAAGAAGAGGCAAAAATTGGAACAAAAATATCATTTGATTCGTCGATCCTCAAAAAAAGAAATAAGCAAAGTTCCGTCGTTGAGTGAAAAATGGGAAATTCATGGAAAGTTACAATCCCCACCACGTAATAGTGCACCCACACGCCTTCATCGACGTTGTTTTTCGACCGGAAGACCGAGAGCTAACTATCGAGACTTTGGGCTATCCGGACACATACTTCGTGAAATGGTTTATGCATGTTTGTTGCCCGGAGCAACAAGATCAAGTTGGTAAGGATTAAACTATCTCTTCGTTTTTCTATTCATTTCTATGATCATCGATCATAGAGGGGACCCTTTACCATTCTGTATAAATGGGCTATTCTATTTGTACAGATATGGTTGAGGGGCGCATTCAATCCTTGTTTGCCCATTAGTTTCCCACTCGTCTTTTCATCGCGGGGTAGAGCAGCTTGGTAGCTCGCAAGGCTCATAACCTTGAGGTCACGGGTTCAAATCCCGTCTCCGCAACATTTTTTTGACAAAAAATTTTAGGTTTGGTTTTGTTACTTTGTTAACTAGTAATTAATTACCTTTTTTATTTGGGGGTGGGAGAAAAAGAAGGGGGAGGATAGAACCAATATACTATTGTGATCAACTTTACTTAATCGTTTATTCTATTACCTTAAATAGAATATCCCATTATTCCGGGCGGATAGCGGGAATCGAACCCGCATCTTCTCCTTGGCAAAGAGAAATTTTACCATTCGACTATATCCGCTTTTTTTTTTCGTTCCTGATACGAAATGTATAGATTACATTGGAGCAGAGCTAGGCCATATATTCTCTTTCGTTTTTATATTATATTTTATTTTTATATATAATTATAATTTTATAATTTATTATATTTTATAATTTATTATATTCTAATATGAATAAATAAATAAAATTAATAAACTTTCACTTTCTTTTTTTATTTATATATTTATTATATTATAAATTTCTATTATTATATTATAAATTTCTATATTTTATTTCTATATAATATTCTATATATTTTATTTCTATATAATATTCTATATAATTATATATTTATTTATATTTTATTCTATTTTATTTCTATATAATATAATAATATATAATAAATAATAATATTATAATATTATATAATATTATTATATAATATTCTATTTTTTTTTTTCTATATACTATATATTAATAATATAATATATAATTTTATATAATTTTCTATATAATATTTTTTTATATATTTTATATAGTTTATATATAAATATAATCTATAATACATATTTATTTCATATTTATATATTTAAATATATAAAATTGAAATTTATTTTTTTTTTTTCCAAAACAAATACACAAATACAATAAGTTTAAGTTTGACCCCTCCCTCTAATTTTTATTAGTTTTTTTTTTTCTTTTTTTGTATTTTGGGGACTTATATGGAATTTTAATGTGTCTCACAACCTGAAAGAATTCGGGGAGGGGTCAGTTGTAGATCTAGAGCGAATAGGTTCAAGAGATGAGAGAATTAA
>QANX01003100.1:117140-206511 GCA_003254975.1 Ochetophila trinervis
TGCAACTTCTGGACGGCAAACAAGATAGAAAAGGCCTAGCCTATTTGTCTTTTTCTCGCCTTTGGATGCACACACCGCCCAAGCGCTGTGTTTTTCCAAGGAACAGGGATGAAGAAATGAAGACCTCAGGACCCTTAATAAAACACACCGTCCTTGTCAACGACGGTGTCTTTTCCAAAAATAATACAGAGTCTGGGACTTCTTAGTGTTCTTTCCCACCTTTAAAAACACAAACCGCTTTTGTCTTATTCTTATTCTTCTTCTTCGGAGGTGGTGGTATCGGCCATTTGAATTTAATAATAGTGGTTTTCACTGCCGTCATCGCTCTGATTTTATCTCTAAAGTTTGAAAGAGTGTGAACGAGAGAGATAGAAAAATGGAGAGGGAAAGAGAGTTTGCTGAAGAAAAGAAAGAATGCACAAACAGATATAGGGGTATATTGGGAAAAACGGTAGAAAAAGTAAAAAGGTGGCATCAATAGTTTTTTTTTCAAAAAAGTAGATATAGATTAATTACTTCATTTTTGTTTGTTGACATGGGCATCTATACAAAATCCCTAACACTTTTTTAAATAGCAGTGTTGGGCCTTTGGGCCTTACTTATGGTCAACAACAAACAAAACCTTCTAGTTCAAAGCCAACTTCAAGAGACAGGCCTACACAGTTTAACTTGTATGTTTTTTACTTACTTAAATTAATAAAAAATAAAAATAGTGTTTATACAATAAAACAAAATTTTCATACATTCACTTCCAATGTATTATTATTATTATTAGAATTTTTGGCACCGTTGGTTTTTGAACTTTGTGTAAATTTAAAAGTTGTAATATATATTTCATATTTAATACTTATGTCTCTTTGAATTTAATAAAATTTGACAATATCAATCTTTATTAATCAAATTTAAAGAGTATAGATGTCAACATTTGAGCTGTTAAAGTTTTTTAAGCTAAAAATATAAATAATAAATATGTAATGTACGTGCCAATTTGCAGTTCGCACAAAATTCAAAGGCAACCGTGCAAAATATTTTTATTTATTTATTTTAAAAAAAGAATAGAACTTTTCTAGTGACTTGAACTCAGCAAACAGCATCTGTACAAGAAGCCCAAAGCGAAAAGTGAAAGGTTGGGGCAATGGAAAAGGCCCAAAAGATTGTAGTTGTGAAAATAGTGAAGGCAAGGTAATACAAGAGAGAAAGAGAAGGTATCCCTTTCTTTTCTTCGTGTGTGTGTGAAAGGTTTGGAACACTAAGCATTAAGCAAACCTGTCCTCTTCTCCTCCATTTCTTTATCAACTATTAACTTCCTTCATTTCTTATTTTCTTCTTAAATCCTCTCCCCAACTAATCTCACCTCTCCATCATTTCCTTTTGCATTAAAAAAACCACTCACCCCCTCTCTCTCTCTCTCTTAATCTTTATCATCTTTTCCTTTTTGGTCTTCCTGTTATTCCTTTTCTTCTTTTTTCCTTTCTCTGTGTTTTCCATTTTTTTTTGCTCTCAAAGGTACATATGCGGCAAAAACTGGCTAACAAATCTTCTTTTGAAGAATCTGTCAAGGCCCTTGAAGCTAATATTCAACATGCCAACGACCTGTGAGTTTTCAACCCAAAAAAAGAAAGAAAAAAAATCATATTTTTTGGCTTGTTTTTATTGCTAAAATTCTTTAAACCAGTGACACCCATTTTCAATTTTCCGTATTGTTAAATGATGAAATGGGTTATAGAGAGTCTCTAACTTTTATGTTCTGGGTAATTGAGTTGTCTTATAATTCAATGGAATTGTGGTAGTTAGATGGTATATCTCATATAAGAAGAAGGGTAAAGTTGCGTGAATGGTTAAGGCTGTGTTTTACAGATGTTTTGATAGATGTCTCAATCCGATATATTTTATTTATGGCTCCTAATCCGTAAACCCGCTCCTTAAAAAACAGTTCTTTTTAAACAGGTTTTTTTTTTGGGTGATAATTTGTAGAAACTGGTTTGGTCTCAAGATTGTTTGTTTCAGTACTTGGTAGGTAGCACATGAAGTTTATTGTGCATTTACTTTTCCTAGCTGAGCATTGACCAAAAAGACTTAGACCTTTTGATTATTGATTGAGTTTTTGGGATGGGGTTTTTGCAGGGCTGCTGCTCTCCCCGGAGATTATAGTGGGGATTTTATACAGATGAGATTATCTTATAGCCCTTTTGCACCCTTTCTTATGTATTTGATTGAATGGATGGACTATAGTTGCACTGATGCACTACCCAGTTATTTAGGCCTTCTCCACATAATTATCCACAAGGTAGTGTTATTTGTTTCATTTTATTGTTATTTCGTTATTTCAAAGAAAATTAAGGATTTATTGTTTATGTATTATGCATTATTCACTCTTCTCCTCCACTTTCTAAAGAAACTGAAACCGAGTCTTGCATAAATGTTTAGGTATATGTTGATGGAATGCCATCCCTTTCCTCAAAAGAAAGGACAGCCACTCTAAGGGAATTTTATGGTATGTTCTTCTCTTCATGATCTCATATAACAACCAATCCCAAATTATGTTGGCCCTTCTGTTTATCTTCTGATTGTCTTTATCTGGAAAAACTGTTTCAGCTGTAATATATCCTTCACTTAGGCAGCTTGAAGGTGAGTTTATCGAACTAGAAGATTTTAATACAAGAAGTCAATACCAAGATGTTTTGAGCAAGAAAAGAGGGGAATACCAGAGGAAGCTTTCTGGTAAAAATCTAGAGAGAGATGATGAATGTGGAATCTGCATGGAAAACTGCACAAAGATGGTATTGCCCAATTGTGGGCATTCCATGTGCATCTGCTGCTTCCATGACTGGTACCATCAATTTGCAATGTCTCTGTCATTGCAATTTTTAAACAATCATAGATTGACTGGTTATGACCAGTTGAAAGTATATACTAAATATGTTCTTGAATTTCAGGAATGCACGGTCACAATCCTGCCCTTTTTGCCGCAGTAACTTAACGAAAATTAGCTCTGGAGACTTGTGGGTTCTCACTAGCAACTTTGATGTTATTGATGCAGTAACTCTTGCAAAGGAAAACCTACGACGTTTCTATCTTTATATTGAAAACCTGCCTATCCTTGTGCCGGACACACATGTGGTTGTATATGATTACATGCTCTGACTTGCATTAGAAGAACAAAGTGGCCAAAACTATACAAATTGCTGACTACGCTCTTGTAGATAGAATCTGTTATGGGGAAGTTGATTAAACTCTCTCCTACATGGCTCATAGATGGTTGAAGAGCCCATTCATGGTAGCTGTATATACTTAATTGAAATCCTGGATTGACTGTTTCCTGAGCTTAAAACAGAAGGGGGCTTTGAAGATTATAAATTACCTTAAATATCAGCCAGCACAAAAGTAAGGATTCTTAGGACTGCAAGTATGTGGAAACAGTAATATCTAGTGTGCAAAATGTATAATAGGTATGCCTGGCATTCAACTCAGCTGTTTTAGAACCTGAGTTTGGAATGGAAATGGCAAAAAATTTGCATGTTTCTGGGATTATGCTTAGCATTTACACTGTATCTGTACGACTTAAGTCATGATTCAAATAAATAAAAAACCAATATTTTACTCATCATTGTGAATTGGTTTGTTGTTGGAGAGCCAACATCCTTTTACAGTCTTCTTTGTTGATGAAATATAATTGCATTATGGAATAGTGAATTTTTATGAACAAACTTATTCATGATAAAAATTGATTGTTCTTTTCCCACTTGTGAGATACGATGGCATTGAGGAAAAACAATGGTTTCAAAATTATCAGAAACTATGGTTATGATGATTGCAGGGTAAGAAGCTATATAACAAGAAATTAAAGTTCATTATGAATGGATTAGAAGTATCAGAAACTTTCATTTCGAACTTACCTGTATTAGAAAATTCAGGTTTTTTGTGCACATTTGACAGGATCTTCTATCTATTTTATTGATCATTATTGCCAGGATTTCATCATTAATATTTTTATATCACCTTCAAAGCCACTCCCAATTGTATTTTGGTTCATAATAATATTTGGGACTCTCCAAAATGCTGACTTACAAGATTTTTGTTTGTCTCCCATCCTAAGCACTTATTATCCCCATAATTGTAAGCGACAACATTATGCTTTTGCCTTAATCTTTGCTGTTTAACTTCATTTGATGTCTTAAATTACCCTGACCGTATCTCTGAGGAACTTTCTAGGAGTTACCCGGAAGAAATTCACTTTTAAGCTTAAAACGAAGGTCGCCATTGGCAATATGCAGTAAGTACTTGAGTTTCTACTTTTAAGGTAATCTTTTGCAAGTCTTCAATAAGTAGGTATGGTAACAGATTGATTTGGGCTTCAATGGGCCGTGAGAATTTCACTTGGGCCTATTAACTTTAGTTCCTGCCAGGCAGTTGTACTCCTTGAACTCACCAAAGCTTTTAAAAAACCCATAAGAGCTTTCATGATGTTTCCAAACATATTTGACCTGCATAACATGAGCATCAATCTTTTATTTACTCCATTAATCCTAAACGGCTATGAAGTTGAGTGAAAGAAGGAATAAAAAAATATCTCTAAAGCTTCATGCTAATTAGACACCCTCTTAGGCCATAAGTGGCTGTAAAAACTTAGGCTTTGGCTTTGGCATATTCTGGGGAACAAATTGCTTATTATTCAGCATCCACAAACCAGTTAGAAGAAAGAGTGTAAAAAAAAGAAATATAAAAACTTAGAAATAAAAGGTTAAAGAATAAGCAGGTAAAGAAGAACAGCTGAAGCATCATAGGAGAGCATAAGGCAAGGCCATATTCTAACTTTTATATATTTTAATCAAAAAGCATACTCCACTTGAGAGAAGTTGCATATGCTTTTTGGTTAAATTATTTTTAAAAAAAATTAAGAGAAGTTGCATGGAGTTCATCCTCCCAATTTGTTAATCACCAATCATGCCCATTCTCTTTTTAAGTAAATAATGCTCTCCTTCCCATAAAGAATTTGTAAGTGGGCATTTCCTTTTAGAGCCATTTAGTGTCTAATTATTTTATTTCATATTTTTTAGTTTAGTCCTTTGAAACCTTCTCTAACTCCACTCTCAAAAAGTATACCTTTAAACCCCTGTTGTTGAGAGTTGAAACCTCAATAAGCATTATCAATAACCCAGAAAAAGAATTTGCAAAAAATAAAAAAATTACACCAACATTAGTCTAATAATAATATTAAAGTAAAATGGGTTTCCCACTAATGAGGCTCAAGATGTTCTTTCTTAGCCTTTAAATCAATCCCATTCTTCAGCTCTGGATGTATCATCACAAAGTGCGCAAGCAAACTTGCGCTTGTTGGCCACGAAACTAAATTTTGTCATAATTGGCACATTGAAAAATTACTTCTTTTAAAATAGAGTTCAAGAAGTTGCAACTTTACCTGACACCAATATGGAGAAAATGTCATATATTTAACTTAACCTTATTTTTTTCTCATATAAATCTATATATTGCTTCAAAGTGACAAAGTACTTTGTGGTTTTTTATTTATTTTTATTTCTAACTTATTGCATCTATATATAGTTCAAATGGTTCTGTTTTTTTTTTTTTCTTAGGAGTTTTACATATTTCAATACAAATCTCATAATTTGGTCATTTTTACGCATGGAACCTTCAACCATATGTCATTAGACTGGATGTCATATGCTAAGAGGTCTAATTTAGAGTATTATAAAAAAAAAAAAGAGAGGTCTAATTTAGAGTAATTTAGAAACTAGCTAAGAACCTTCTACCTTTAAAAGTTAAATATTGCTTTGCATTTAATATCATGCAGTTGATCATTGAAATCCCAAAGAAACCAATAATAATTAGCATACATAATTGTAACTAATCAAAATTTTGGAATCTCTCTAAAGCATCATTTTCATGCCTAAAAAGATGAAAATGATCAAGGCGTGAAGATCACGCACCAATAATATGAAGACAGAACATACTGCGTAAAGATTGGTAACTTGACCCTGACAAGGCCATGTTTTGTCCCTCTGTGATTGGTTTGGAACTGTGTTCTTGGAATTTTTTTTTTTGGGTCCAATGAAAATGGAAGGAGGAGAAAATTCTAAGGCTGGAATTTTGGTCTTTTGAGTCATACTGACAATCCATTTTCAATAAAATATTTAGCTGAAAATTTAACCAACCCTAAGTACACAAGGATTGCTTTTTAAATTAATATGAATTATTGAGCATCAAGGGCAATTAAAAAGGTTTTTCGTGCTTCCACTTTTATTATTTTAGGGTTTATTTAAAGGATTGGAAAAATGGGTGATTAGGATAAAGTCTATGAAATTGAGCATATGACATGCATTTGCAAATAAATAATGCTAAATATATTAAAATATTTTTTGAACTTATTTATTCATATAATTTAAATATTAATAAATAATTTTTTAAATAAATTAATTAATTAAAAAATTAAATAAGTATTATTATATTATTTACTATATAATTTAATAAATAAATTTAATCAATAGTTAACAAATCATTTTATCATCCAAATTTAGATGGTTAGTCACTACTATTCTTCAGACAACTTTCCATCTTGTCTCTCAAGATGCATTCCACGTGCCCTTCACCAAACTTTTCACCCTTATCTAATTCAATTTTGTCTCATTTTTCACTTGTGGTCAACTACCAAAAATTTAAAACATGTAGATAAAAAAATTGTTATGCATATGCTTTTTCATTCTTGTCCTTATGTAGATGTGTCTTTCATATGTAGAACCGGTCATCTTAATTTTAAATAAAAATTCTTGATACTGTATTCGATTAATCTTTTTTAAAATGTTTAAATTGTTAAGGATGGATCATTATTATATTTAAATTATTTTATCAATTTATTATCATTTTTACCGTTTTCACTGTGAGATAGGAGTTTCAATTCATAATTAACGAGAAAGATCTTCAAGAATAACTCCTATAGTTAAATTCATTTTATTAGACTTGTGTTTTCATAAACATAAAAAACACTAGAGATCCTCACCATGTTACTTTTATTAGGTATAATTTCAAACATGCACCAGAAAGTGTAGCTCAATAGTAGGAGCTATCCGAACAATCATATTTGCGAGTATGAGAATTATAGTCCGAATTTTAATAGTCTTATTTGGATTTAAATGTTCATCTCAGCTGTTACCGCACGAAAGAGAAGGGGATTTTAGCAACATAGGCTTATTTGGTTAAAAAAATATCTTAATCAATCCGCTCGCTAAATACTTTATAAACTTATGACTCCGCTACGAATATGTCATTTTTTAATGATAAAAAAAAGTGTAATTTTAAACATAAATAACTTGTCAATTTTGTCTTTTTTTTGAAAAAATATATATCTTGAAAAATAATGTTGTCACATCATATATGTCCTTTTAAAAATGATCATAAAAAAAGAAAAAGAAAAGAAGAAAGATGTAACTAAGTATAACAAACACATAATGCTTGCCATATTGTTGCCTGTCTTCAAACCAATTTGATTGCCTTTTTTCTCATAATTATAAGATTGGATGGATTTATAGTAAATTTCCTAATTTGGTCATAAAGTTGAAAGCTAATGATCAAGCTTTTGAAGGACAAGCGATGAATGTAGTACAATATGGTACCCAATAAAGAACATATATATAATAAAAAAGATAGCTTATCCTCCATCTCTTAATTGGATCTTGCACTTTCTCCAGATCCAATAAGCCCACGAGCCCAGACCTTCTTTTTTTTTTTTTTCATTTTTCAAGTTTTTTAATTTTTTTTTACCAACTTGAATGCTTTCAAGAAAATAGTTTCTATGAGTGAAAGGTAAAAATGATATGTCAAAAAATACTTGGAGATTACTTCAATAAGCTACCTATTAGATGCTTTTTATTCATTCAAACATTCCTTCACAACCTTTTTCTCTCCCTAACTTTTGATTCTACCTCTTTATCTGATCAACCCAAGATTCTACCTCCACATCAAAAAGTAATTGCTACCCAATTTTTATTTATTTAATTTTTTCATTTCCCACTCATTTTTAGCCAAAAAAAGATTGCATTTTTTTCTTTAACATTTCTTTGATGGTGGAAAAAAAAATGACTAAGAGAAGGAAATGTGACGAACCGAAAGGTTGTTAAAGGCTAGCGTTGTCTACAGGGACAGTTAGCTATACGGCGCCAATATTCTCTGTCTGATTCTTCTCTCAACGCTTCCCTTAAAACCCAAACCAACCCATTTTTTTTAAATAAAAAAAAAAAAAAAAACTCAGAAGACACACTCAAGAAACTGAGTCTCAAATCTGCTCCGAGTTCCCCCCTCTATACCGCACCACTTCAATTTCCTTATTCATCATGGAGAATGGTTTCTCTTCTCCAAGAAACAACGATACTTTTCCTGCTGGTCTTCGTGTTCTCGTCGTTGATGATGATCCAACTTGGCTTAAGATTTTAGAGAAGATGCTCAAAAAGTGCTCGTATGAAGGTTATCTTAAATACACACACAGAGGCTATAAACTTTAGTCACTGCTTTTTTTTGTTTGTTTGTTTGCTACTATATTATTCTTTGTGTTTCTTCTCCTTTCTTTCCTGTTTTAGAATTTACATAATTCTATTGCTATAATTGTTGATTCTGAGGTGGGTGTGTTAAGTTATGGTTCATTTTGAACTATTTTTGTGAAAATGGTATGTGGGTATTGTTTCATTTCTATTTTTGGTTCTTATTATATTATTTTCTTCCCGAAAGTTCATGTATGTACTTTGTGAGTTACAATTCAATATATATACATGCTTTAAGTCCAGAACTAAGACAGTATTTCATGTTCAAGACTGAAAATGAAATACAAGTTGGTCTGACGATGATCACAATGTTGTTTCTGTGAATTAATACTGCGTCTTCTTCTTTTCTTTTTTCTCTGTCTTACTTGGCAACTTTATAATATGGGTTTCTTGTACTCGAAAGATAATTAGGTTCTTGAAGTGCACGACTTTTTTAGAAGCTAAAGCTTAGACTTCATATGTTGGTGAACTTTGATTATCAGATCGGCCAGTTTCATAAGAATGCATAGCTGCCTGTATTAATTACATGCGTTTCCTAAAATGTTTCAATTCTGATGATTGTTATCGGATTGATGATCTATTACCACTCGCAGTCAGACCTATATTTGGTTCACTTTTACAGGCTTGTAAGCTGGAGGATAATTTAGTTCAACGATAATGTGAAAGCTGTTTAATTAGATAAAGGGTATTTTTTTAAAATAAGCTAGTTAGCATAAGATTTTCATTTTTCAATCAAATTTGATCTTGTGATGCTCAATGGCCAATGGAATGTGTTGAGTCCTATATCCAACGTGTACCAGGAGTTTTTGGTTATTTAAACTGGATCAAAGAATATTGCTCAGCTTTTTCAGAGAGGTCATAAGTTGTTACAGATGGTACTGTAGCTAGTCAACTTGGTCTACTTCTCATGTGGTTTGAAGAATACTTTGTGGGGCATAGATGGGTTGATCACCAGCCATGTGATGATGAAGATGTTTGTTATCTCGATGTGGATGTTTCCTGGAAAAGCATAAGTTTGGTTTAATACCTCTTTCTTTTCTCCCCAAATTTACTTGGTGAATTGCAGGTAATGAAGATTACGTTAGTGTTGCTGGCAGTGTGCATATATAGTTCTTAGCTCAAGGAGTTACAAGGAAAAAAGGCATCTCTGAAGACTAACAAATGGACATGGTCAAAATGGTTTCTTGTCATTCAATATGATGAGGATAGAACCATGATTTGGTGTTTACAGTGGAAGTTTACTTGTATGACCTTTTCAACACAATTATAAACAGTTACCATACATGAATCATATAACAATACTTCGAAAGTGTTGCTTTTGTCAATTTGCAGTTGTCAAGAATGATCGATCAGATCTAGTGTAATTTTCCCCCCAAAACGATAAAACTATGGTTGTTTCCCTTAGAGAATAAACCAAGCTTATATCAGTGCTGAATGCTCAGCTCAATAACAGTTAACCTTGAGTCTAGGCTGTTTTAACAGCAAAGTAAAGCACATGAAGATATGTTGATCTTTATCCTTTTTAGATATAGGCACTTAGAAATATTAAGGAGGGAGTACGAGGCTGGCTTTAGTTTTATGTGGAATATGATTGTGACCTCTTGTTGAGCTAATATTGGTTGTGAACCAAAGAAACCTAGTATACTACCTAGACTGTTCAATGAAGAGGATAATTTGAAGCTAAAGCTTCAGGTTTGCAATCTTGAAAAGAAATAGTTGCATATTTCTTTTTCCAGCTAGTCATATTTGAGATAGGGATATTTGTCTGCATATCATAGGAATGTTTCATTCTAACTGGAACTGAATATATCTAACACAAGGGTAGTGAAGACAATAAGTTGGCTCAAGAAGCAGCATGCAGTCATCAAAACAATCTCGAACTTGGCCACCCTAGAATGAGATTAGTTCAATGAGTCTGAGATAAAGCTCTTTGCAACCCTAGTATGGGCTTCACAAATGTAGCATTTAATATTCTTCTATTTGGGGTAGTATTCTCTGATGTAAAAACTTCATTCAATCTAACCATCTATTATGACCTTTCAAGTTGTTACCTTTCTTTTTAAGAAAGCAGTTATCTCAACAAACCTTACTTCTCTTACAATGTTATTGATTTAAACAAATTTCTTCACTGCTACCGCATATGGGTGTTATCTTTCTCTGGCATTTTTGTAATACATGTTCTGAACTAGTTATAGAAACTACTTATTTGTAACAGAAATAATTGATCTTTTACATTTATGGAATTTAAAAATGGCGTATTTATTTTTCCAGTCTTCATACAATACTGGAATTTAGCAATGGATAAGTAGTTGTTAGAGCATTTTTGTTCCTGTCTGATTGTTTACAAGATTTTTTGTCCTGTCTGAATATTTATTCAGCTTTCCAACCTGCTTTACAGTGTAAATGCAAATGTTCTCTCATTTTTGACATCTTTACCCCATTTGTGTGTTACAGTGACTACATGTGCTCTAGCTACAGATGCTTTAAGTTTGCTTAGGGAAAGAAAAGATGGATACGACATTGTGATCAGTGATGTAAACATGCCAGACATGGACGGATTCAAACTTCTCGAGCATGTTGGGCTTGAGATGGATCTTCCGGTCATTAGTGAGTTCTCTTCCATTGTCTTAGAAGCTTAGTCTCAAATGCCTAAAATTTCTTCTAACTTATTTTTGTGACAAGTTTTTCTTTATCTGTGTAGTGATGTCTGTTGATGGTGAAACGAGTAGAGTAATGAAAGGTGTTCAACACGGCGCATGTGATTATCTCCTCAAGCCTATAAGAATGAAAGAACTGCGGAATATATGGCAACACGTCTTCAGAAAGAAGATACATGAGATAAGAGATATAGAAAGTCATGAAAGCATAGACGCTATTCAGATGATGAGAAACGGTACAGATTATTCTGATGATGTGCACTTGTTTAGTATGGAAGACCTTACTTCAGGGAAGAAAAGAAAAGATATTGAGAACAAGCATGATGACAAAGACTTAGGTGATACTTCTACGAAAAAAGCTAGAGTAGTATGGTCTGTTGACCTTCATCAGAAGTTTGTAAAGGCAGTCAATCTAATTGGATTTGACAGTAAGTCATTGAATTATTTCTGAAGCTTGGTCCTTCATCATCATAAAGTAGAAATCTTGATAAATATCATGCCACATATAAAATGCATGTTTTCCTTTTATGTCGTTTTTAATGATATAGCCACCATCTTTATTATGCTTCTACAGAGCGATGATGTCTAATCTCTGTTTGGCAGAAGTTGGTCCTAAGAAAATTCTCGACCTGATGAATGTGCCGTGGTTGACAAGAGAAAATGTTGCTAGCCACTTGCAGGTAGACATCTCACTCTAAAGCGTTGATCCTAATAACAGCTAACTATATGTTTTGCATGTGATGAGGATTCTCATTCTGAAGTTTCCACCTTTGCAGAAGTACCGCCTTTATTTGAGTAGGCTACAAAAGGAAAAGGAGAATGATGTGAAATCTTCTTTTGGAGGGATGAAGCATAATGATCCTAAAGATCCTCCAGGAAGCTTTGGCCTTCAGAACTCGATGAACACACACCAAAATGATGTTGTAAATGGTGGTTACAAATTTTCTGTCGATAACATGCTAGTCAAGAATGTGAATCCTAACAACCATGAAAGTGAAAGCATTGTTTCGGAGGCAACGACAGAACCTAAGAGAGCCTCAACCAGTCACCTTCCTGATCCTCACAAGACCAAGAATTCACAAATGGACTTCAACCATTCTTTTGCCTCACTGGAATCTGAAGTGAACCTCGCAGCATTAGGTTCCACTGTTCCAACAAATTACTCTTGGAGTGAAGTTCCTGATATCCAATTTAAGCAAGAACGAAAGCCACTTACACAGCTAGAGAATGGGTTCAGCAAGCTGCCAGTGCTTGATCCTCTGCATCACATGCATGTTGATCAACTACAGTCTATTCCATCCATTAGATCCAAACCTACTACAACAGAAAGAGGCAAAACTGGACCGATTAAGACTAAACCTCAGAATATTGATTATGGAAGCAATCAAGTGAATTGTGTAAGTTCAAAAGTAAGTATAATCGACTCGTTTCAAACTAAACCAGATATGGCAAATCATCAACCTCTGGAACCCATTTACACTAATTCATCAAGCATGAAAACTCAAGGCTTCAACCTGAGTTGCTTAACTGACTTGGAATCAACCCAGAGAACCCAAACCTTGGGAAATGGGTCACCATTTGTTTCTTTTGATGATGAGTTGCCAGTTTTGTTCCAAAGTGATTGTTATGGCATGAATCTTGGATTGCATAATGTAGAATTTTCAGAGTACAGTGCTCCAGGGCTCATCAATGAAGTTCCTATTAACCTGTATGATTCGCTAAGGATTGGCTACGAGTATCCATGCGACCCAACGGAATACTCCATTATAGATCAAGGACTATTCGTTCATAGCATGACTTGATCCTGCACTTCCCCGTCCTTTTGCACATCTTCAATGAAGAATTGATGTTTTGCTGAAAAAAAAAAAAAAAAAGTGTTCAAGTGGAGAGAGTTTAAGTTAATGGATTTGGGATTTTTCTCTAACCAGTTTGGATTTGGCTGTTGGAATGTGTATAATAGGAGTGATGGCAAACATTAATAAGCTTGCTTTTATTATATGACAGCAAATATAGGATCTGCCTTAGATTTCTTGTATCTGTTCGTGTGTAGGAGAAGTATGCCACTGGAAGCTGTTATCATGGCAGGGTATAAAAATGGGCGTTTCTTGCATTACTCCTGAAGATTAAGTGAAACAGTAACTTAACTACAAAAAATCAAGATGCTTTTTTTATTTTTTTGTTGGTATTTTATTAATGTTATTCTCTCTCATCATGGAATCTCAATAGAATCATGGATAACAAGATCATGGTATTCATGGTCTAGTAATTCAGAGGACAATACTTGCTTCCACACCAGTGTGGAGGCATTCCTCCTTACCCTGCTCCTACTATCTAACATGTTATGAGAGTCGATGTTGTTATTTTAACAAGTTTATAATTAAGGAGATTTTTTCATTAATGATGTAGGACTCATAACTAATTTAACTTCTTTTAACAATTATTTTTATATCTTAATCTAATAATTTTGTCATTTAACCTAATATAATCCTTCACTAAGTTAAAAAAAAAAAAAAAAAAAGGTATAGGCTGTAATTATTTTTGGCTTTATATTGTCATTAGTTATCAAACTTAAGCACTGTTCATATTGAAATACTATTTAGGGAAGAAAAATGATGCTTGGAACAGAGTTTTTTTAATTTTGGAACATTAATAAACTCATTACAACTAGGTAAGAGAGGAAATTTACCTAGGTCAAAATTTGAACCTTGGGCATGGAGGTGTAATCTTAGTGATTTTACCATTTTATGCATACGAATTCACAGAAACAGAGCTGCAGATCACAAAAAATAATAAAATTTGTTTATTGCAAAGTCCTACTATTATTATTATTATTTTTGGGTAATATTGCATGGTCGTATTCTGAAACCAATACATGATACAAGTTCTTTACAGGATTTACTTCAGAATACAGCTCAATGCCATAGCTGGTAACATCCTAAATATTTCCACAAAGAAATATGAATCCTACAAAATTTTCTAGTACTGAAGTAGAAAGCAGGCCTCAACACAAATCACATACTTCCCTAGATATACAAAAGTAGCTTCTAGGTGGTGATTGATCAATCAACATTTCAAAAAAAAAAAAAAAAATTCTCTACCATCTTCCCAATATGCTTCAAGTCTGGATATTGGGAGAGGCATTCTCATGTGCATTCTTGGGCGAACAAGAGGTGGCTGACCTATTTGTACTCTGTTTGTGTTTCTCCACAACACACTTGGCCCTTTTGGTATTGGCTGAAGGCCGAGGAGTACTTGAATCCAGGACCTTGCCGTAAGTTGACTTCCTCCCAAGCTTCGGTGATCGAGGCCGCGTTAAAGGAATCTGCAATACATAATTGTTCTATATTAGTAATAAAAAAAAGAAAACTTGAAAATGACATAAAGTAAAAAAGTTAAGTCTTGGTGGTAGAGGAGAAAACAATTTACATCCCTGAAAATCTACGAAGAAAATTCTACCAAAAAACAGTGGCTAAACAAACAAATAGTGCATGCCCATCTAAGAACTCAAAGATTTGGTACGTGTTGCTGCCTTAGCGGGGACTTTATAACTACAAAAGAGAAAGCATTTACTACAATTTCAATACAGTATATAACCCACTAGAGTGATGTAGCATTTATAAATGAGCTTTTAGAGAAATATGCAAGTACCTTCTTCATGTGATTGCTGGGCAAGTGTGATCCAGAACACAGATCTTCATCTGGTCTGGCTTTTAATCCAGTGCTCTGCCTCATTTTCCTAACATCCTGCACTTTTTTTTCCTGCATAAATAGTGCAAGTAACAAGTTTGTGTTAAAGCAATTTCAATACAGGATTTAACCCACTAGAGTGACGAAGCATTTTAAATAAATGAGTTTTTAGAGAAATATGCAAGTACCTTCTTCATGTGATTGCTGGGCAAGTGTGATCCAGAACACAGATCTTCATCTGGTCTGGCTTTTAATCCAGTGCTCTGCCGCATTTTCTTAACATCCTGCACTTTTTTTTCCTGCATAAATAGTGCAAGTAACAAGTTTGTGTTAAAGCAATTATCAAAAGAACCATATGCTATTTTCATACATTTTATACCGTATCAATTTCATTCTTCAATTCTGATTAATAACAAACCTGCAGTCTTGTTTCCAGGTGTTTATTTTCAGCCTCTGCAATTTTTATCTCTTCAAGCTTCTGAAAAAACTGGAATGGCAAATAATGACAAAAAAAAGACTTATTTGACACAGCATGAGACAGAGTCAAATGGAAGCAACAACAGGATTTAATCTTGCCTCTTTACGCTTTACTGCTCTTTCTTCACTCCTAAAGCTAAAAGGAGAGAATGTCATAGAAGATCGTAGTTTACTTCCATTTCCACTAGGATGTTTCAAGTGGCTGCCAGAGAAATTCATAAGATTTTGTCTGGAAATGTTTGCAATAACTCTGCAATTAACTATTACTTTCAACCCAATATGGAAAATGTAACTAGAAAAAGAAATGTACAAATGATGTCCGTGGAGCTCTGTAATATTATGACCTTATAAACTAATTGATTATTAGTCAAGTTTGCAAATCAATGAAGCCTCAATTTTCCTAACATAGCAATGGCAGAATCAATTTAGAGAGATCCAAGGGTTACAAAATAAAAATAAAAATAATACACACACACACACACACACACACACACACACACAGATGCAAAATTCTTACTCAGTTGAGATCCATTTCTGATCTGCTGTTAATCCTCCAGCAACTGACATGCTAAGTATTGATTTAGTCCTGTATGATACATATACATGTCAGACAGAGCATTTATAAAAGTGATAATGGAACAGCTAGTTAGACAGTTCTAATGGTCTCTGATAATTAAATAATATGTTGAATAGAAAGTATGATACCTTTTATCTTTAGTCTGCAGGTCTACAGAAGGTCTCTTTGGTACCCTGCCAACAGATGCCTGAAGCTGGCACGTAAAACTCTTGTTAGATCTCAAATAAATCATTTCTCCAATGAAAAATAACACTATGGTATCTCAAAAAGTGTGCACATTGACAAAAATAGATAGAAGGAATGTGAGTGAAGAAAGAATATACCCTGGTTATTGTTTTAAGAGAACTTGACGTATTCTTAGACAAGTTGAGTGAAGTAGTAGAAATTCTTGAGTTTCCGAACGTTTGTATAGCAGATGAAGTTGTATTGCTTTCAACAAAGTGAGAAGAAAACTGAACAGACTTTTGGAGTGATTTGACACTTAAGTTCTTTTTGTCGATTGGGTCTTCCAAAGATTTCTTACTCCTTGGAGCAATAACGTTCGATTGTTTGGAAGAAGATAAGAAGACCTTGGATGGTCTGTTTTGAATAGATACCTTTGAGGAAGAGTTGGCCAATCTTTTCTTGTTTGACAAAGCTAAAATCTCATTCTCGTGACCAGCAGTTTCCTGCAGTAACCAATGCAAATAACAACTGAAGAACTGAAAAAATAGAATCAACATTGTACCCGAACAAACGGAAAGGTACAAGAGGGCATGAAAAATAGGAAAGCTAGAAATTTTACCTTAATAAGTGTATTCTCTTCTATGTTGGCTACAATCTTGTGATGGTCTTTCTTACTTAGTAAATAGTCAGAAGTTTCAACCTTGTTAGGATTCTCCAAATCAATACCTTCCTGAATTACCACCTCTCCTCCTTCAACCTTACCAACATCCCATTCATTATTAACAATCTTCTCTTCTTCGTCAGCAACAATCTTGTTATGGACTTCCTTATTTACAACCTGAATAGAAATTTCAACCTTGTTAGAATTTTCCAAATCAATACCTTCCTGAATTATCACCTCTGCTCCTTCAACCTTGGGAATATCTAATTCCCTATTATCTATCTTCTCTTCTATGTTGGCTACAATTTTGTCATGGTCTTCCTCATTTACAAACTGATTAGAAACCTCAACCTTGTTAAAATTCTCCATGCTTATGCCGTCTTGAGCTACCAGCTCTGCTCCTTCAACCATGTTGATGTCCAAGTCATTCCTCTCAACAATTGAGTTGCACTCACTCATACTGGCTGGGCAAACTACAGTATCATTTGGATCATCTTTCTCCAGTTGTCCATCAAAATGATTCTCTCCATTTGCCAAATCTGAGTCTGGTAAAAAGGTATTGCAACTTCTATTATTAGTCACCGGCCCTGAAAAATTACTAGTGACTGCATTTACAGTCTCATTTAATGCAGCTGCTCTTTCAGCAGCTTTCTTCTTGTAATGTGCTTCAAAATAAGCTTTCTTTTGAGCAACAGAACCTGGTTTGGAGAACCTCTCAACTTCTTCTAAGTAGCGGTTATGGGAAAATGCTGACCATTTCTCCCAAGCCAAGGGTTCTGTCATAAACCTCCCAAATGAGATCGACTCTCCCAATGCACATAAGGGGTCCCCCTGCAATTAAAACCACATCAAATTTTTATAGCAAGAACATAATAAAGAATCTAAGAAAGTGAGGATTGGTATCAAGTATATGATAATGAAATGTTCTTGGAAATCAAGTACTAAAATAAAAGATATTATAAAAGTCAATCAAAAATAAATATTTGTATAGGTCTTCATGAGACAAATGAGAAAGAACCCATGATACAAATAGAATAACCTATGAAGTTGCTCACAGCAGAAATCCTAAAAAATGTGATGTAGAAGTTCAGAAGCTCATGAATTTAACAGAAGTACTATACCATTGCCCAGTCAAAAACTGGACGTGCGGTAACCCCAAACATCAGTGGACAGGAATGATAAAATTATATACACGAAATCAAATAGAAAGCCAAGGAAATACTCCTCTTGGTTATTGAGTCGAATGTAAGAAATAAAAGAGAACGTAAAACTGGGACTTTTTTCCATGGAGCATAATAAATCTCTTATCTCGCTCTGCTATCTCCCATCTCTCTCTCTCTCTCCAAAAGCAAAAGTAGGAACCAACCGAACAAAATCAAGTACTGAAGGGATTAAAGAATACCCACCACCGCCCAAGCAGTAACAGTATGCGCAGTTTCGTTCCTAACAAACCCGTATAGAAATAGCAGAAAGCTTAGGAAGCTTACAACTGCCATTTCAATCCACACCCATTTCTACTAATTTTCCCACAATCCCTCACCACCAAAACCAGCCCTAAGCCCAAAAAAGGAAAAAAAGACAAATGAAAAAATCAAGGTAGCTTAATCAAGACCCATTAATAATTTCTAGAAGTACCAAAAACCCAATAACTAATAACCTACGGAAAGCCAAGAAAGGAAAACTTTTGAAATACCCAGTTGAGAGACTGACCTGTTTGGCTTCACGCGAACTCTCAGAAGGATGAGAGAACGATCTCACAAGACAGGTTGATTCACCCATTTCCTTCCACTTCCAACAAAGAATAGCACAATAAACCTTCTTTTTTATTTCTCTCTCTGTTTCTCAGACGCTCTGCTTTTTTCTATGCAAACACTTCAATGGTTCCGTTTCAATATATATTTCGCTTCCACACTTAAGAAAAATCAGAGGCTCCCTCTTGGGTCCATTTCATGGGATTGACAGAAACAGAAAGAGGAATCTTTTTGTGTACGTGGGTTTTCTGCCTCGCCTTTAAAAAATCCAAAGTACGTTTATTTTTTCAATTTTCTTGGATAGCTATGTCTTTCTCTATTCTCCTCAGAAATTTTTGCAACCATGAAAGAAAAATATGAAAATCTTTTATGGACTGTGGGTTTTGTAACTTGTGAAAGTGAGACTGAGTTGGGTCCCATAAATCATAATTTGGAACTTAAAAAAAGCTTTTATCCCAACGTCTAGTTTTTCTTAAAGCTTTCTATGGAACACAACCACACACATGCCTGTGATTTATATTATGAATATACGTGGATTACTTTAGATGCAGTCTGCAGATGCAGAGAATCTCTCCAACTTTTTTTTTAATTTATTTAATTGGTAATTTATAAATACTGAACCAGAAAAATGAGGCAAGGACAGACAAATTTATTGCAATTATTGAGATTTTCCAACGGCTTTTGTCTCCCTGAGAAACGTTGCCTAGACCCACCTTTAAGGCCAAATCTTTCCAAGTGACTGCAAAGATCTTTGCAAAGTCTACAAGAAAAATGGCATTTTTAATTTTTTTCTTGGTTAATATGGCATTTTTCATTTTTTACTTTGATTAAACATCTTGTGCATTATATAAAGTTCATTGTTTTCTTATAAGAAAAGGGAGATTCCCCCGTCTGAAAGAGAAGAAAATACTTACCAAAAAATATATAAATATATGTATATGTTTACCGAAAGAAAAAGACAAGAGAAAAAAATATGGAGAAAGTAGTTAGATAAATATATATATTTTTTTAAAAAGAAATAAAGGTTGGCGCTCTTTAGGCTTTGTTTGCCTTTTTTCCTTTTTCATTTTTTTTCCTCCATTTTTGTAAGTTTTTGATGCAAATTAATCAATAAGATTAAATGCTAATATAAAAAAAGAAAAAAAGTTGAATAAAGCCGTTACCATCTTATGCATATATATCTTTACAACATTTTTCTTTTTAGGTTTCCAAAAATAAATAATAAATTCAATTATTCTTAAGTAAAAAAATTAAAAACATCCTCAAGAACTAGACTGTCAAATCCATCTTTTTAGATTTCCGAAAATAAATAATAAATTCATTTATTTTTAAGTAAAAAAATTAAAAACATCCTCAAGAACTAGACTGTCAAATCCATAAAAAAAGGGTTTCTTCAACCTCACATTCCAGTAATTTTTAATCATGAGGCATGCTAACTTCTAATCTTTCAATTTTATTCATAAAATAAAATTATATCAAGCACTCTTTTACCTTTAAAAATAAAAAATAAAAATTCAGAATTATCTAAAGGTCTGATGGAAATGTGCAACATTTATGGCGAAATTGTTTCCCAAAATTAATTTCATTCACACATCCCTTCGAAACAAAATTGAAAAGTGTACAAGCAAAAACGAAACAAAAACACATTCTTTCGTTTTCTCACAGCAGAAAAAGAAAAATTGATTTTCATTGAACATTGATGTCCAAAATTTTTGAAGTATTAGCAGCCTTAGGAATGGTAATGTACAAAACCCCATCTTTAACCACAGCCTTAATCTTCTCAAACTGGATATTCTCCGGCAAAGCAATTCTACTGCTATACCTTCCATAGCTCTTAGCAGACCACTCTTCCTCTTCTCCATCTCCATTGTCGCTATTCTTCTTCTTGGGAACTTTCTCAGCCTTGACAACTAGCATTTTCTCCTCCACCCAAATCTTCACATCCTCTTTGGTCATTCCTGGCATATCAAACCTCATCTTGAACTCTGCTTCTCCTTCTTTGATCTCCCATGGCGTTCTTCCCCTGCTATACCCACTGCTCTCGCTCGACAACGGCGATGGCCACCCGCCGGAGTACGTAAACGGGTCCTCCATCATTCTTTCCATTGTTTCCATCATTTGCTGAACCGTCCTCGCCGTTGGAAACCTGTCCCACAACCCTGTGACAGAAAAAAAAAAAAAAAAAGTTAATTTCGGATTCATTACATAAAATGGTTGAAAAAAGTTTCAAACTTTGGAAATGGGTTTTCGATTTCTTACCTACTGGGGCTGCCGGAGCAACCCTTTTCTTGGGTTGAGGTTGATGATTGTGTTGCTGGCTGTGGCTTGTTCTCTGCAAGTGATCGAGGTTGTCTCTGTTTTCCCCTGCCATGGCTATGACTCTGTTCTTGCGGTATCTATCTCCTCCATTACAAGCTGGTCTGAAAGAGTTGGATGAATTCCTATAACAGATAGGGGTGGATCCATTACTGGATTTCCCAGATGACAGAGGAAGGAAGAAGCTCAAGTTTGACAGAGCTTGGGACATCTTCTTTTTCTGCTAATTCGTACGGGGTCGATCTTTCGAGGGATTAATAAGATTTGTTTTTTCCGCTGCTTGGCTCGGTAAGAGAAATGGAGATGATAGTGAATGGAACACTGGGTTTGTTTGGATTTAAAGGAATTTGTGGAGGATTCTGGAAAAAGGAATGGAAGGATCATTGGTTTTCTGGAGGAATCCAGAAAACTGCATTAGATAAGGAAATCTGATGAGCAAATTCTGAGGGACATTTGGTGGGAAAAAAGAAAACGGCGCCGTTTCTTTCTTGTATGGAGGAGGGTTGTTTTTCTCGGTGCTCCTGCATTGGATACTTATTATGGACAATCACATTCTGATATGATTTTTATATTTTGTTGTACCATTTTGAAATCTGATGTTGAAGAGAAACTTGCATATAACAAGTGTGATTTTTATTTTTATTTTAAAAAAAGTGTGATTTTCATGTCATTTTATATCATTTTTATTATTTATTAATTAAATAAATTAAATAATTTATAATTAAGCACGATATTTTTATAAAATATTTATTTATAAATAATTTATTATACTGTATCATTGGCAGTGGGTTTGATTTAAAAGTCCATTTCATACACTGTAATATATGTTTCACTCTTTTTTTTTTTCGGTAAAAAGAAAAAATCTATGTCCTGTGAAATTACATGTTTAAAAATGATTTAATTAGTGATTTAGATATATTTTTAATTCAGTATGAATCTTCAATAAGAGCTTTTTTAATTAAGTATGAATCTGCAATGGAAGTCTGTGAGAACCTCAGTAATTTTATTTTATTTTTGTAAAAAAAAATCTATTTCTAAAAAAATTATAAATTCAAAAAATATTTAGAGAATAATTCAATCCATATATTTTAAAAATCGGCAATGAAAATCTATTAAAAAGTTAAAATTTTTAATTCTCTAGTTCAATAAATAAACATCTGAATCTAAATAAAACTGCCAAATCACAAATTATAATTCTTATAACCACAAATATAATATGTCAGCTGACCCCTACCGCCGAGCTTAGACCTGATTCACTTTTTTATTTTTTTATTTTTATTTTTGATGAAAATTAGACCTGATTCACTTAACACAATCTTTGATAACTATTTGTATAAAATAAGAAAATAATGGATATGGATATCGAAATAGTAGAGCCTATTACACTGAATAAAATAAAACGTCACTCCCGCTGGGTTTCAGTAATACATCGTGTTAGAAGAAAGAGAGAAAGCGAAAGGCGACCTTCAGCTTCCAAACAAATCGCAGCACCCACCGGCGTTTCTTCATTAGCAGCTCGTCTACGGCGTCTCCCCCGTCTTTCCGGTCGGCATCTCCCAACAGGTTATGCATTTTCTAACCTTTGTCGGGTTTTCATCTTCTTTGAAAATCGATTGGAAGCTTGTTGTGTGTGTATGGATTTGCTGCCGGTATTTCTTGTCGGAAATCTTTGGATCTGATGGCATGTTTGGTTGGTAATTTGGAAGCGTATAGATCTGGAGCTTTTGTGCAATTTATGGGCTTTTTTGGTGCGAATCTCGTGTGAATAACAATTTTTTGGTTGATCTGGCTTTTCCCCTTTGTAAATTTTTCTCCTTTTTTCTTGTTGGAAATCTTTGGATCTGATGGCATGTTTGGTTGGTAATTTGGAAGCGTATAAATCTGGAGCTCTTGAGCAATTTATGAGCTTTTTTGGTGTGAATCTCAATTTTTTGGTTGTTCTGGGTTTTCCCCTTTGTAAATTTTTCTCCTTTTTTTCCTGTTGAAAAAGCTGATGAAAGATTGCAATATTACTTTAGGGGAGAAGATCATAGTCATTGGTTTAGCGGAATGCATCCTAGGCTAATGGTGCTGTCTTTTTCTTACTGTTTGGATTGGGCAGAAAAAAAGAGGGTTTCAATAGATGAATGATGATTTATTTTATTTATTTATTTTTTAGAATAGACAAATGATGATTCAATAGATGAGTGATGATTCTGGTATGAAAAATACCATGTCTTTTATGGAGGCGAAGAGGAATAAAAAAGCTCAATTTAGATATGGTAAGAGAATCCCTCAACTTGCCTTAGATTATCCTAAATATGCGATTAGATTAGAAATCCGAATTGAGATCAAACCATTTCACTATCTTTAAGAGGTCTAAGGCTTTTAGGTCTTATCCTTTGCCATAAGCTCTTTTTAAAGAACTTTGACTGGGTTCTTCTCCCCTTAAGATCCGAAATTTAAGACTCTAGTGTGGAAATTCGATCCTCCTCCCCTTCTTGTTTTCTTTGATTCACAAGCTGACTTAGCCATCTATTATAAGAATGCCTTATGTGAGAATTACTTTCTAATCATCTGCATTTTTCATGTTGTTGAAGCTACTACTTGAAACTATTCTTCATATATATTCAGTAGGATAAAAATATTTTTAATTTTGTTCATACATATACATTTAGTTTTCAGTTTTCCTTTATGATCTTATAAAGTTATCTGGTTAATAGGACAAGGAAACAACAAGCTGCATATAACAATGTTAGGTTGGGAACTGCATTTAGTTTTGAGTTTTTCTTTTAACTATATTTAGATACATACATAATGGCATATGAGAGTCATGCTAATATCTAGTTTATAAGCACTGCATAGATATACTTTTGTCAATTGGACATTCTGATTTAAATTTATAAACTAATGTTTCTCTTTGGAAGAATTAATTTGATGTCATATACTATATGTATTGAGTGGAAATTGACTATAAATGTTGATGGAATGAAATTTTTATAAGGATAAATTTAATAGTGATTAAATTAACAATTTAATTTAGCTATTAAATGTAAACCATACGGATATTTATTAATAGCTATAACAAACTCATACATGTTTATTCACTTCCCAATCCACAAAAATAACAATTTAAAAAAAATTATAAATTACGATGAATTAATATAATTATTATAATATATAACTAATATTAATATATGAACAATAATAATAATAATAATATATTATTATTATTTAAAATACCATATTATTATAATATTAATTGTATATATTATATATATTACAAGGAATATTAATATGTTATATATGGTATATGTTAATAATATTTATATATTATATTATATTGTGATAATATAATAATGATATATTAATTATAATATTATAATAATGATATATTAATTATAATATTATATAATGATAATATTGTACATTTTTAATTATTATATATATATATATTATTATTGTATAATAATAATATTAGGCGGTAATATTAATATAATATCGAAAGATGGTTACTGACTAGGAAAGAAAGACATCCCTGACATCCTTGCTAGGCAGGCACCCCCATACCAACCCAACTAGCCATGTTAAATTAAAGAAAAAATAAAGTTTAGAACAAAACAATCTCCCACAAGTAAAACCACACAGGGTCAACCAAAAGAAGGAAAAATTAATATATTCTAATATTAATATATATTATATTAATTTTATATATTTTAATAATATAGTATTTATATGCAATTAATATTAATAATAACCATTAATATTAATATATTATATGTGATATATATTTGTTATAATATAATTATTTTAATATATAAATAATATATATGATTACTATTATTTATATACCTAATAATAGTATATTAGGTATATTGATATACAAATATAGGTATATTAATATTAATTATGGTACTATAATAGGTATATCATATATTGGATAATTTAAATTATCCAATTATATATTAATATACTATTATATTTGGCTACCATATAAATATAAATATTATAATAATATATATTATATAAATTAATATATTAAATTTTAGATTTAATATATTTGTACACTTATAATATATAATATATAAAGCTAATAATAATTGTATATTATTTTATAATACTAATATTTAACATTTAATATATTTATAAACTAATCTAGGTTATGTATACAGATGACAAAAACAATTATAATTATATAATGATAGGTTGGTTTATTGTAAATTACAATTATTATATACCATTAGATATTATAAACCTATGTAAAATTTTACACCATATATTATCTTAACAATAAGATAATACATGTGTTATCTGATAAAAACAAAATAGTTTACATATTATATATTATGTACTTTTAATATCTAAAAAATAGTTATTTTTAGATTAGTTTCCTTATTATATATATGTGGTTTACTTAAGTGATATATAACTAATAGTATTAGGTTTGTGCGATCCCTCAGCA
This sequence comes from Ochetophila trinervis, assembly GCA_003254975.1. NCBI lineage: Eukaryota > Viridiplantae > Streptophyta > Magnoliopsida > Rosales > Rhamnaceae > Ochetophila > Ochetophila trinervis. Next base: position 142,422 of record QANX01003100.1, read on the forward strand.
AATTGTAGCATGGCATCAAATAATTGTTGTTTTCTATAAAATCCATTCTGGATTCCAACTGCTATTTTGTTTTCCCATCTGTTGTAACACAGGGTTCAGAAAATACTAATCTTAGAAGAATAAGGAGATAATGGGTCGTGGAGTTAGCAGCGGTGGGGGCCAAAGTTCATTGGGCTATCTTTTTGGAGGTGGAGAGGCTCCAAAACCAGCCACAAACAATGCTGCTCAAGATGCTTCAAAGCCAGTCATGAACAATCCTGCTCCAAGTGAAAGGCCGGCTGCAAACAATGGATCTGCTTCCAAACCTGCAGCTACTGCTCAAACAGTAGACATTACCAAGCAGGTTCCTGCTGGTATCCATAGCAGTTCTACTAACAACTACATGCGAGCTGATGGCCAGAACACTGGCAACTTCATCACGGTATTATTTTGCTCCTTATGGTTGCCCCTTTTTTTTAGTGCATTGGCTGTGTATTAAGTTTCCTGAAAAGATTTTTAAACATCATAATAATAATAGAAATTATATGGTAAAATAATGTATAGTACAACATTTTTGCTCCTTCCATAACAATGATGGATGGGTATAGACAAATTATTACCTCCATAAACATACATTGTATAGAACGACCATTTTACAGGTCAATCATATTATAAGCATTAAAGCTAGAAATGTATATTTGTTCTGCAGTGTCAAAATTATGGTAATATTGTTTAATGAGATTAGACAGGACTTGACTCTCTGAGTCCAAGCCGGAATAGTTTGTTCTTTAGAAAATTTGATCTCCCAAAATCTGAGATATAGTGTGCAGTAGACTAATTATATAATTATTCATCTTTTCTTTCCTTTCACGGTCCTCATCTCCACCCTCCCTTTCTTTTCTTTTTTTTTTTTCTTTTTTTTTTTTAATATAATACTTTGTCAAACATCCATATTATAATATTCATATTGATTGTTTCTATACGTTTTCCCTTGGCTGCAGGATCGACCCTCAACTAAGGTTCACACTGCCCCTGGTGGTGGATCATCTCTGGGTTACCTCTTTGGTAATGGAACAGGTGGTGGCAACTGAGAAATGCCTGTATCTTGATAATGGAAGTATTGTTCATTGATTTTTGTGGAACCTTCTGTTTTGGATGTGGCATTGCTTTCATCCTTTATATGGATGATGGCTAATATCTTGGACCTTGTGATGTAATATATAGGCGTGGTGGTGGTTGTTTCGTTTATTCAATCAAGAGAGTACTCGATTTGAGATGCATAGAGCATCTCTTCAGAGAGCTCTTTATTGTGGACAAAGTAAAACATTTCCTGTTCACAATTTGTTTATTATGCTTTGTTTGACAACAGTATATTTCCTATTGCATACCAGTTCACAATTTGTTTATTATGCTTTGTTTGACAACAGTATATTTTCTGCTCATTGCTCAATGCAATTTTTCCTTTCTTCTTCTTCTTCTTCAATTATGCTATCATTGCTGATAATGACAGGACCCAACTCCCCCTGCCTGCAGGACTTAATCACACTGATTAAGTCCCTAAGCAGTCAACAACCACCATAATCACTAAATTCCACAACCAAACTCCTAAATGCTAGAAATTTCATTAGAAATTTTGGCAGAATTTCATCTGTTTTTGGAACATTCCCCAAATACATATAATTGCGATTCCTGCAAGAAAACTCATTCCTATACATAATTTAATCTACCAGCACAAATTTTCACACATAAACCACATCTCGGTAAATAATTTTAACAGTCAATAAATATATATATAATTATCGCAGCTGGACTCAGTATAAAATCTGAGCTACCTACATACCCTTATTACTAGGGATCAAGCTACCTGTAGTTCTTAAAATAATTTTGCATTTAACAATGAGAATGCAAATATACCACTCAATTTATTCAGGACATAAGTCCAACACAGGTATAATCATTCATACACAGACTTAGCAATAAACCATCAATCCACCACAATATTTCATCATATATTTAATTATAAACAATTCGTATACTGCATAATCATCAGAATAATTAAACCTTAATAATATTTCAATCACTTTTAGTTTCAATAAACTTTCCAAACCATTTAAAAGAATAATACTTAGATATACATATTATATCAGTGAAAAGCCACAAACGCATATACGAACTAATCATATATACCGGGCGTGTAATAACCATATACGAAGGACATTGCAGTGAAAAGCCACAGACATATATATACGAACACATCATATATATACCGAGCGGGTAAGCTAACCATGAAAACTCCAGTGAAAAGCCACAGATCATATATGTGAACAAATCATCATATACCGAGCAGGTAATAACCATTTCTGTGAAAACCATTGTTCTTCCATATATTTAAAAACGTATTTATATATAATATCATAGCTTGGCGGCATAATCCATCGCCCAAGCACAATAATCTGGCGGCATGAACCATCGCCCAATAACTTGGCGGCATAAAACATCGCCCAAGTTACAACATCCCTACTTGGCGGCATACTCATCGCCCAAGTAGTCACCAATCATAATATCCAATATTACCCTCCCTACTCGGCGGCATACTTATCGCCCGAGTAGTCACCAACTTTGTTAAACCCGGCGACATACCCCATCGCCCAGGTAGCACACAGTAACATACCACAGAATCATTCACAACATTTACTCTATGAATGTAAATCAAATAAAAAAATTAAATGCTCAATTCAATTCTCACATTCACGATAATCATTTATCATAACTCCAAGTTTCATAATTACATATCAATTTCATTTGTAAAATCACCAAATGAAAGAAAGCAACCATATAATGTATTCCATACATTCCATAATGGTTCTCCTTAAATATGGAGTCCAATTACAGTCACAATCTCAAAAACATATCACTTTCATCAAATCAAACCCAAACAATAAATCATCCATTAGCAAGTATCTCAATCAATCTTTATACACATTCATTCAATATTCAAAATATACACCATCACCTCAACAAAACTGAGGTAAAAGGAATATAACTCAAATCCACAAACTAAAATTCAAATAATAACAAAACTGACCAAGATTAGGATCTTACCAGACCTGCAACTCAACCATTAGAACAACAGCTTTAGCTGCAATCACAAAACCACTAACTAAAACATCAACTTCAATTAATCTAAAACCAAAATAGAAATCAAGTCACGCTTCCATATACGCACCTCCAAACACACACATACGGACATTTATACATTCATATACATTCATATATATATATATATTCATATTACATTCTTCATGGATAACTCAACTACATGAAGGCTTTAAATACACCAACCATGGATGCTCTAGATTTATGAAATTTAATATAGAAATTAACTTCTAACCGTCATAGAACTTAATTGCTTCATAAATTATCATAAATATTATGTAATGACATTCTAATTTTCACCAATAATCCAAATCTAGCTAAATTTAAGCAAACTTGCACATACTCATCAATAATATGCAAATTATATATCAAAATAAAGCTTGAGGAATGGGTAAAACAATGATCAACTTATCTTGCCCAATTGCCGCCGGTGATGGCCAGAAAATGGCCGGAAAAGTCGCGGCTTAAATTTCTCTCGGTTCTTTCATATTTCGCGGCAATTCAGAGGGTTTCAAGGCCAAATTTCAGGTTGGGAAGGAAGCATGAGGCATGGGCAATCTTTCCCGGGTGGTGGACGAGCTCGCCGTCGCCGGATGTGGTCGGATTTCCGGTGAGAAGCTTTGGCTGCGTGGGTACGATATGGGGCACGGTTATGGTCGGGGAAGAGGGGAGAGGCAAGAGAAAACTGGGGGCTTCCTTTTTCGGGTGTGATGTAGACTTGCCGTCGCCGAAAGAAGGAGAAACTTCCGCTGGAAGTTCCGGCAGCACAGTAACAAAAGGGGAAAATAGTGACTGTCAGGAAGAGGAAGGAGAAAGAAGAAAGGGGTCGCCGGCTTAGGTTTCAGAGATAGTTTTCTGCCAAATCCGGTCGGCCATTGGCCGTTGCCGGCAGAGGATGAGGCAGCGCAAGGTCTGGTCTGCGCGTGGGAGAGAAACGCCGGGGTTGCTGGAGGTGGTCGTGCGCGGGGAAGAAGGAGAAGAAATTTATTTAATGGGGTCCATTAGGAAAAGACCAAAATGCCCCTGAATATCATTTGGCCATAACTCTTAAACCGTAATTCGAAATCAAGTGTACCACTAGTCTACGAACTCGTATCTACGAGCTCTACGCAACGATACTAAATTCAAAACTCAATTTTGTCCACTGAAAAAGTCAACCATTGATCCACTCATGGTCAACTTGATCAAATTTGAATATTTTAATATTTTTGAAAAACAGGATGTTACAATATTTTTTTTATTTTTTATACTAGCATTAGTGTAATTAATTATATTATTAAACATAATTGATTCTAATTACATTGCTAATCTTTAATTAAGTTTTAGGATGTTACAGGTTCGCTAAATATGATTTTTCTGTCAAACATCTGAAAGGGAAAGACAATATCATTGCTGATCTCTTGTCCAGGCCATAACCAATGAAGCTTATCTCTCACATCTCATCATTTCCTTTAATCTTGATGGCCAATCTGCCTCATCTCCCTGACAGAGCTACCATCTAGAGGAATCTTCTCTCTACCCTCAGTCCTCAGTTTCCCCTTCAGATGATTCTTAGCTATGGTCAGCACCATAGGAGCCTTTATCTCCATCATGTTCTACACTCCATGGATCAACCTTTCAGAGACTATCTTGAAGACAAGACACTTTATTGTGTGGTTCCATTTTATGTTAATCTAGAACAGACTTTTACAGATGAATTATTCTGGTATTTATGGTGCTGTGTCACAGAACATTCCATTGCCTTAGTTTTCCCCACTGTTCTTCTTCTGGATCAACTGATTAACCTAGCTAATCATAACTCCCTCTTGTGGACGTTTTTGGAATGGTTTCATGGTATTACCAGTGGAGAGAAAAACTTTACAAAATTCTTTAGCATAAATACATTTGGACTCAACCTCCAGATAAGCAAAAAGAGATGTCTTCTGTCTTCATCCTCCACAAGCCCTACTATTTCAACAAGACTACCAGCAATTGCTGGGCTCAGGGCATGGCTTACGAGTGGACCACTATCCCTAGCAGAAGAATATCTACCATTCCAAGGCTTGAACTTGAAATTTGGACTCAACCTCCAGATAAGCAAAAAGAGATGTCTTCTGTCTTCATCCTCCACAAGCCCTACTATTTCAACAAGACTACCAGCAATTGCTGGGCTCAGGGCATGGCTTACGAGTGGACCACTATCCCTAGCAGAAGAATATCTACCATTGGTCCAGGTCCAGATGTAGTTTTTCTTTGTTCCTGATAAAGATCCCGATGACCCAGGCCCATCTGATCCTGGCCCATCTGCATCCACAAATCAAAACCTTGCTGATAGTATTCCTTTGGACAAGCCCCAAGATCTCTCTCAAGTTCCTCTAGAATACTTCCAAGACTCTCAGGACCCAAATGAGGATATTAACATGGATGTCGGCCCATCTAGCCCATAGTCTAGCTCCTACAGGGATTGGAAGATAAACATGGGAATGTGGTCCATCGATTCTGACGATTCAGACTATAGAAACTTTAACATCTCTCCTAGCCAGAATAGCATGTGACTCTCCTGTTCGAGATTCCTATCTTTTGGTGGCTTTTGCTTTCCTGCCCGAATTAATTATGTCTCTGCTTTCAGTTACTTTTGCTTTTTGCTTTTGCTTTCCAGATTGTAATAATTATGTTTATGTTTCTACTTTTCGGTTGCTTTTGCTTTTGCTTTTACCCTAGGTAAAAGTATTCTGTAATGATGGTTGTCTGCTTTCCTTCTCCTATATAAGGAGTTCTTGTTTCCGTTTGTAATCAGAGGAAAAATTCAATAAAAATTGTGTGGTTTGCTATCTACGAAGATGTCCGGTTAATTTCTCTTCTTTCTTTCTCAAAGTTTCCTTACTATGTATTGTTCATCATCAACAGAGATGCTATGAGTATGCTCTGCACTTGCCTTGCGAAAGGGATCTGGTGCACCAGAAAATGCATTAGTCTTTTGATCTTGCAATAGTTCAGATTTTTCTCTGTTCTGATATTGCTCTAAAAGGCATGAGACTGTTGTATGCCCAGGAGAGCGGCTTTGTGTGTCTCGAACATACCTGAGCTGTATCAGAACTGTAGAAACGCCCAAACCCTGTTGGTATAAAAAAAAATGAGATACAAGTTTTAGTAAATGAAAAATTTATACTAGGAAAATAATCATTTAATTTAAATTTTATTTTTCTCATAACCTCACAGTATCTCTATTCGAAAGATTCCTCTTTTTAAAATATGTTTCACAAAATTCAAATTTCTTATCTCCAAAATAATTTATTATGAACAAATACAAGGTCAACAATAAAATAATAAAGAATTAAAATTTCTCTAGAAATATAATGAATTAAACATTGAAAACCATGAAATCTCAATAAAAGAATAATTAATAAACATAATTAATAAACCACATGATCCAAACTATATGCCAAATCATCATCGCAAAATATCAAACTATGTATAGAATTTGTGAACCATTAATGGGTGCCAATTCACGTCATATGTGATGTTAATCGGTTATTTAAACCGTATTAAATAGATTGATATGTTTATATTATTTTAATAAAATATTATAATTTTTTATATTATTTTTACATTATTATATATTAATATATTATTATTTTTTTTAGTAATTTTAGGATAAAAAATTAGAAAAAAGCATTTTAGATAAAAAAGTTTATGATAAAACAAAATAAAAAGTATGTAGGATAAAAAACGTGATAAATAATAATTTTTGAGAAATTTAAAATATAATAAAAGTTTTTAGATGGAAAAATTAAGTGAAATTTATTTTTCAAAATTTCAAATAATCAATAAAAAAATTTTAAAGGTATTAAAGTGTATTAACTAAAGATATTTGTTAGATTTAACTCAATTTGAAATAAAATGCAACTTTTTGCAAATGTTTATATATTAATTGTTTAAATTAATTGTAATGATCCATATATAAACAAATTAAATTTTTAAAAAGTATTAAACACTTTTAATTTTAAATTTTATGCATTAATTTAATTTGTTCGTGTCAATTTCAAATCGAATGAGTTAACTTAAGTGAATTGTTTTCGAGTTGGATTTTAGTGCCAAACCCAAATTACCACCCCTAGACTCTGTATCAATGCTCTCAAATGATCCTCAACTCAACGTACGTCTTAGAAGTTTTATGGGTAGATCTCATCATCGTTTTCTATCACGTGAGTAAAAACTGATCAAAGTATATATAACCGTATGGAATCATATACATTAGTTAATGATCAAAGTAAAAAAAGTTAATTAATGATAAATTAGTTAATGGATAGCTCACAAACTTCCCTTACAGTTTGAAACTTCTGCATACTAACTAATATATTCATCGTCGTCGTGGTTTTGTTTATTTTGTTTAGTTTTTTATTTTTCAGAAACTTCAATTATGATTTTAACTTTTTTTGCCTATATACTTATCGTTGCATTTTCATTTTTAACAGAAATTTCTTTTTGAATTATATATATATTTTTTAAATTTCTCTTGTTTTCGGTATAAAATACAAAATTGGACAAAAATTGATGGGTGGAATAAGAAAATAATTAGCGTGATATAGTATGTATTTTCAATTTAATAAAAAAGTAATAATTAATTAGAGGCTCAAAAATTTATTTTTTAAAGATGTTATAATTTAAACATTATCGTTATAAAATCAATTATTTATTTTAGACATGGATGAGACGGTATATTTTATTACTTTGATTTATACTTGTTCATTTAAATTTTTTGATCCTATCTTATATTTTCTTCTAGAAAAATGATGAAATTGTAAATCAAATAAAATTCAAAGTGAAGATTTTACAATAAAAATAAAAATAAAAATGTAACTAAGCAATAAAAAATTTAAACTACATAGGAAATTTCTGCAATGACTAAAAATAGAAGAAAAGTTTTGAAGAAAAGTTTTCAAACTATACTATTTAATTGAATTGATTAAAGTAAAATAAAGTGTGTGAAACTATTTTATGGAGTGCAAATTTCGTCTTGGCCAAACTTGGCCCATCGAGTAATACAAAAATAAATATTTAACTTGAATTTTATCTTACTAATTAATATCTTTTTTAACTACATAATCCTGACCGGCCGATCTGAAGGATTTTATTTCCTATTAGCCCTAATACCATTCTCAACAATAGTTATAGGAAATATTAGAAATAAAATATAAAATATATGATGATCAATTTTTTATTTAGAAAAAGTGGTAATTAAATATAGTATCAGAGCTAAAATTTAGCGGTTAGATGTTTGAAACTTAATAACTCTATCCAAATTTAAAAATAAATTTAAAGATCCAAAAACCTAAAAAAAAAAAACGAACCAAAAATCTACAAGTAAATATCTAAACGGACTTACATGAGAACATAAATATTAAAGATAAAATATAAAATATATAATGATCCACACACTTAGATGCCTCTACCATCTCCTAAAAAACATATATATATAGAAATCTACCTTTTAGTAAGATTAACAAACCATGTAAAATACTTTATTTAAAATCAAAATGCAAAACTTAATGATGTTGTTCTTATTGCAAAGAAAAAAAAACAAGAAGAGCTTATTCTGAAAAGAATATTTTGACCATTCAAAATAATTTCTTTAGTCCATTGAAATGGGTCCACACTATAAAAGACCTCAAGAATTAATAATGATCAGTTTACTATTCTTTTTATTGGTAGAATATCGCGTTCTTTCTAAACCAAAGCATTCCACATAATGATGCAAATTAAGTATTTAATAATGCTTGATTTATTAAAAAATTAACTAAATTTATTTATTAAATGACTTGTCAATATTTGATTAGTTTATTTTTATAATTCACTTATTTATTTAAAGATTCAGTTGGTGTAAAACACAACAATCAATCGTCTCTAAATGCACGAGCATGCCACTTCAAACCTATGACAGTTAAAAAAATTAAATATGCGCCAGTTAAATCAAAATTTAATCAAATGATTGTAGGGGTGTTTAAAAAAACTGACTAACCGATAAAACTAATCGATCTAATCCAAGCCAACTTGTTTGGATTGATTATTTTAGTGTAATTGAATTAGATCGGTTTTGAATTTTCAAAATCGATAGTTGGTTCAGTTCTGTTTTTTATGTTAAAAACCGACCAAACCGATCTAAATAGAACCAACTACTTTTTTTTTTTTTTACAAAACATATGACAATTAGTTTAATATTATTGGTATGTAGGCTTTGTTATATTAGCTTAAATTTGGAGGTGGATTACTGGATTATTGTATTAGTGTAGTAATTTTGTTTTGTTTTGTTTTAGTTTAATATGTTTATTTTGTCATATTATTTTTTAATCATTTATGTGTTAGGTTTTGAAAAAAAATATATTTTTTTATGAATTACTTAGTGGGCATTTTATGTGTTAGGTTTTGAAAAAAAACATAATTTTTTAAACAAAATTTAAGCACAATAAATTTTTTGTACAAAAAATAGCTCAAATGTCTAATATTCAAAGTAAAAAAAACTCAAAACTAAATTTTAAAAAGTCTAATAAATTAAATAAAAGTTAAAGCCAAACCGATTAACCAAACCGATCCAATCCAATTAATCCAATTACTAATTGGATTGGATTGGATTTAATGTATAGATTGGATCAGATCGGATTGAAAAAAATAAAACCGATTACTAATTGGATCGGATTGGTTATTTTCAAAATGGATCGGTTTCAAACCGATTAACACCCCTAAATGATTGTATTAATTATTGAGAACAAAATAATTAAAATGTTACAATTGCTTTGAGATCAAATGACTTTTAAATAAAAACTTTAACTAAAGAACACAATAAAAACACTTAACTACTTAAAGTAAATTCTAACGAGAATAAACTAAGTAGTCTATGTTGTAGTTGTGTGTTGATGTGCTGAGATCTCTTTCAAAGTTGGTGAAACCTCTATTTATATAGGAGAATGTGGCTCATCAACTCTTTGTGCTTTTGATATGGGACTAACACACTTCCAATTTCAATACCACCCACCCAATTAATTATTCTTTCCAAGCGATGTGAGATAATTACAAATTCTCAATATTTAACAATAATATTTAAATATATCACATATTTTTTTTAAATAAAACTAATTATATTTTTTGTACAAACATTGTCCCCATTGCTTTATAATTTTGTTAGAATAATAAAATTTCAAAACAATATTGATCACCTCCAATAATAATTTCCACAATATCCAATGCTTTTCTATGCATGCTNCTCCTGGCCATAATATATGAAAATAATTTTTTACAATTCTCTCCAAATTTAGCCCACAATTTCTTTCCATAGTACCCAAGCATAATCAATATGTTAAGTTGAAACTAGAACCGGAAACCAAAAATATATTTCCAAAGAATAAAATCTTTCTCTTCCCGTAACATACCTTAGCCAATTGAAATGAATCCACTTTCCAAATTAATTGGCCACAAGTATTAGCTATATGAGGTCTGAACAATGGTTTCCTTTTATTTCACTCTAGCACAATTAATTCTTTCCAAGCCAAACAAAGATATGCCCACGTAATTGCAATTTCCAATAAAAAAATATTGATAATTCGGCAAGATCTCCTTATATGGCATATTTTCCAAGTTGAATTTTTTTTTTTCCTTTTGCCAACCCATTGCACTTCACAATATTTCCTTTACATATATGAAAAAAAATTTAAGCTTTCTATATTTATTCCTCCACATTCAAAGGCATTGGCATAAACTGGACAATTAAATTATATTGCCTTCTTGGAGAACAGCTACCAAGTTTGGCTACAACTGCAATTGTATTTTTCCATACATCATTGTTGCGTGCTGCATAATTTCTATCCAAGCCTTTGTCCAAGGACAATTTGCGAGTGAGCATTCGGTTTATCCTCTCATACCACAACATTTCCGATTGACTACACCTATTTTCAATTGTGTAAGAAGCTTATTTCTCCTATGTCGTCCAAGTTTATTGTCAGTCACTTTCTTCCTTGTAGTGAGCTCTACGTTGGCAGCGCCTTTTCTTGCCACAAATGGTTTCCATGACTGAATGTACCATGCTCAAACACCAAGTTAGCAACAAACACATGAGTGCTCTTTTTCAATATAATCAAACAACTACTTCAATTTCAGCTTTTGTGCATAATATAATATCTCAATGCATGTTTTTTCATTGCCACGTTTTGTGGCTTAATTTGCACACCTGTTTCATAATTGCATGTCCACCACTTCTGGGTTTTTTATTTTTATTTATTTTTATCTTTATTTCTTTTAGAAATATGGGCAAATACGTGACTATATATCTTTTAACAATTTGATTTCCAGTCGGCCTTGTTCATGCAGTACCCATCATCAACTAGTATATAACTTAGTTTGAATTTCTAGCATGATTGCATGTTACCCATTTTTTTAACAACTCCAAATTATCTTTGGATACCCGAGTAATTCCTTCTTGTGTTCTCCTATGTGAACAAAAAACCCATTGATTCCTGTACAGAATCAATTTTGAAACCGACCTGAAGCAGCAATTACGACAAGAAGCTATGTCATTTTCTTTTCCTTGTTTTGATGAGTAGAACCCAGGGAATTTAAAAGCATATCAATGATGAGTTATAATCCGGGAGAGATTCGGCAGCCATTTATGGACATAGCTATGCCAGAGGTGACCACAAGGATGCCCATTGCTAAGCCTGTCGAAATGATGATGGAGACTATCAGTGGTCCGATGAGTATAGTGGGTATGGAGCTTATGAACCAGAAGAATGATTTCACGGCTCCATACTCAATGTTGGCACACAGGCTGGACTGGAATCGGTGACGGCATCGAAGAAGACTGCTTCGGCCTTTGCGTTGGAGAAAAATGCCGGTGATTGAGTTGTGGTGGAACCAATAATAATGCGGCCATTAACTTGAACATGGTGCATGTGAGTTGGTTTGGACGCGTGGGGAAGACAACCTACAGGCGTGGGCAAAACAGGCTTGGACGGACTGGCTGGACATGCATGAGCTTGAATATGCGGCTGGGCTCGCTTTGTTCGGGCATGGGCTGGGCTGGACTTGATAGATGTGGATGGAAGCTGGGCTTAGACTAGACTTGAACAAGCAGTTGGGCTTGACTGGTGGACGTGCAGGGCTGCTTGGACTTGGACTCGAGTTGGACTCCGCATGGCTGGATGCTCGGATGGAGACGGGTTGAACTCAAATGGGCTTGGATGCTGGCGGATGGGCTGGATGCGAAACCCTTTTAAAAAAAAAAAATCTTTAATGTAGGTGTCAAGGACTATTCTTACAGCCAAGGCTATTTCCACTGGTATCGATATGGTGTTTGGCTTGCTCTTTCTCAAACCCAACCTGGAATTCTGGATATTTTTGGGCATTGCATCATTGACATGCTAGTCTCCATTATCTACTTGATTATTTTCTACTCTAGCCTCTTCCATTGCGATAACCATTCAAATGCATCCAACTGATTTCTTGAAGACAACGGATTTAACCTGTAGATTTCCCCGACGCAGCAATCTTTTAACAATTAGCGAACTAGTAGTTTTTTGACCTGCTTACTTTTCATTATACCTACATATTACATTTATTCAAGCAAGTTGGTTGTGGATTTTTTCCTTTAGCCGAATTATACTTGGCCTTAATTGGCCAGCAAAAATTGCAATAAATGACCGTGTAGATTTTTTGCCTTAATGTTCTGACTTGTTGATGTTACATTTGCAGCGCATTGCCCCTTAATATCATATCTTCAGACATCCGATCTGACATATTGCACTACATCCGAATTTCCTTTAGATTATGACTTTCACTGGACGACGTTCTTATTCTATCATGCCAACTGAAGCTGGGATCCAAATGTCAAAGGCAAGACAATGACTGCGTTGACCATCACTTCATCCATGGTTCCAAATTTGATCGTTGATGACTTGACGGCTGAATGAACAACTATATGTTCTTCCACCGGATTGTTATTCATGTCCTCCAAGCATGAATGAATTTCTGCACTGTGCCTTCTGATCCATCTCTTTATGGATTTCTTCATTCTTGGAGCTCCAGGTAAGATGCTGACTTTCTTGGATAGAGCTGTGATCTCACATCTTCCATCCACGTCGTCGAGATAGGACTCCAACTCATTTGGCACGATACCATCATTTTTCTTCTCTGATGGAGCTACTATTATTGTATTACTATTGGCATGATGGCGTTGCATTTGCCTTTTTTGGGTTTTGGTAAACGGCTGATAAGACTTATATCCTACACGACACCAATGATCTACCTCCATAGCAGGTGGCTTGCAAGTCCTTGGCTCCTCGATCTTCTCCCAAACCAATCTTGTCATGCAGTCCCTGAAAAAAGTTACATGGATTCTCAGCTCAGCTTGATCCTTTTTGCGTCAGTCGTTCTGTTATCCACGTCCATCCTACATCTGTTGACCTATGCTCTAGAACATTGATTTTTGGCTTTGCCTTTTCAGCGATGGCTTAGACATGTTCTGACTTCTTGCAGGATGCCTACTTCCTTCATCTTTGTCTTCTTGTCTGCATCAGGTACTAAGAAACGTAGCGATTCGGCCTTTTGGGCCAAATACTCTGCTCCAAGCTCGACGTCTTTCTTCCATATTTGTCCGCTTGATGTCTGTCCCAAGTGCGCCTTGATCCTAGGTCTCATCAAGTCCGAGATGTTTGCTGTAACCATGCTTACTTCTGCCCACAGTAAAAGATTGTTTTCCACTTTCAATTTCTCATTGCTTTTCTCAGGGAACTTTCATGCCCCCTTGTTAATTATCGCCTGGGTAGCATTCCTGAAAACCACGCAGTTGAAAGTCTGATACAACCACATGCCATGCCATTTGCAGTATGGCTTATTCTTTATTTCTTCAGTTGTAGGCAAAACATGGTCACCAGGTAATTTAATTACCTTGTCGGCCATCAGATGGTCAAAAATCTAGTCAGTTTTAGAAATGTCAAAACTGTAGACATTTTGTGGTTCGACCCAATTCTTTCTTGTGTCCATTACCAGCTGTGGAACTTTCTAACCCTTTATTGGTCTGGCAAGAACTTTGTAAACGTATGGATGTGTGGCTACTACCTCCGCCGCATCCACTTCAATTGTTCCATCTACATTTTCTTGGTCTTCATCTTCCACCAAGTGAATTTAAGTATTTGGGTCCTTGTAGTATGACCTTGTAGATGAGTTCTTCCTTTGGTACTCCTCCCTTAAGATGCCTTCATACCGAGTGGCTCAAGAGACTAACTCAAAAAAGTCATGGAATTCTGTCCCCTCAAACTTCTTTTTTTTGTAGCTTAGTCTGCCTTGTGCTAACTTGACGAACTCCCTTTCCAGTATGTCCAAGTGACATATGATCCTTGCCTTTTTGAATTAAGTTATAAATAACTGCACCGATTCTCCATCCATTTGTCACATGCGTGATAAGTCAGCCATGGAGATCTCCGGCTCAATCCTGTAGAACTGCTTGTGGAATTTCCCCTCCAATTCTTACCAGCTATGGATCAAGTTTGGCTGCAAATTGATGTATCATGTGAAAGCTGGACCTGTCAAAGAATTAGCAAACAGTCGCAGCTTTAGAAAATCATTAAGCTAGACCTGTCAAAGAATTATCAAATAGTAGTAGCTTGAGAAAATCATTGGCTACTGCTTCTCCGCACTGGATGGTGAAGCGGCCTATGTGTTCCATGGTAGACTATCTCTCTTCGCCAGAAAAAAGAGTGAAGTTAGGAAACCTGAATCCTCTAGGAAATTCAATCCGGTTGACAGCATCAGGGTATGGCCTCCCATAAGACATGCGCCCAATTTTTCTGAATACATGCCCCATCATCTCTTGGATGATTGTCTCGACGGCCTCCCGATCTATGCCTTTTCTGTGGTTCATCCAGTTTGGTCCATTCCTCCGTGCCGGAGCGTGGAAGTCTGCTTAATAGGCATGAGCATCATAGTGTCAATTTCTGTAGTTCTGTCCGAAGTGCTCTGCATGCCCCCCACCATGAATCTGGCTCCAAGTTGGCATGTTACCATATGCTTGGACATATGCTTTCCATCCATGTACGTTGGGTACAACCTGGAAAGCTTGCGTCATCTGTTATTCCCGACAATCTCTCATGTTCTGGCCTAGGTTGTCAGCATGCTCCCCAGCAGGAACATTGTTCCTAGCCGGTGGGGGAATGTTAGGTTGGACTTGCCGTTCAGGTATAACCCTTACATCGTTTCCATTAGACCCGGTCTGAAAGACTGGTGCCTCAGTCTTTGGCGTGATGCCATTAGGTATGGCCTAATAGGCCTGCACCTGTTGTTCCTCATGGCAGTTAGTTGGCCTTGCGCCATGATTCCTTGCAACATTTGCTGTTGGGTCTTCTGGTATGTTTCCATCTTTTGAGACAGCTCACGGATCGAATCCTAAGTAGACATCTCTGTCGTATCCGGAGTCTTGCCAACTTCCCTTTCATTTCCATCTTCATTCGACACGTTTCAGCTGCTAATGCCACTATGGGTGTCGGATTAATGATTCTTTGAATGATTTTGCACCATTTCCTCAGTGGAAAAAAAATGTCCCATCGGGCGTGCTAAAAGATATGTTGGTGTAAAACACAACAATCAATCGTCTCTAAATGCACGAGCGTGCCACTTCAAACCTATTACAGTTCAAAGAAAATTAAATATGCGCCAGTTAAATCAAAACTTAATCAAATGATTGTATTAATTATTGAGAACAAAATAATTAAAATGTTACAATTGCCTTCGAGATAAATAACTAAAGAACACAATAAGAACACTTGACTACTTGAAGTAAATTCTAATGAGAATAAACTAAGTAGTCTATGTTGTAGTTGTGTGTTGATGCGCGGGGATCTCTCTCAAAGTTTGTGAAGCTTCTATTTATATAGGAGAATGTGGCTCACCAAGTCCTTGTGTTTTTCGATGTAGGACTAATGCTCTTCCAATTTTAATTCCACCCACCCAATGAATTCTTATTTCCAAGCGATGTGGGATAATTACAAATTCTCAATATTTAACAATAATATTTGAAAATATCAAATATTATATTAAATAAAACTAAAATATATTTTTGGTACAAACATATTCACTTATTTTTATTTAAACTATATAAATATATTAACCTATAATATTTTACTACGTTATGTTTAGTATAAAAAATTTAGTCAATATTTAAGTATTTATAACATTACTCTTAATTTGTTATTTTGTATCCAACACTTCTTAATTTCTTTTAAGCAAAAAGCTCATGAATTAGTAGGATGAAAGTTTTCAAGATTGAAGATATTCTACGCCTTCCCCTTCTAACTGGATTAAAGCCTTTCTTTAGAGGGCTTGGCCCTTCTTTAAGGATTTCGTAGCGAAGTATATGCAACCTTTACTTGAGGCTTTCGAGGTGAGCCTTTTGTTTGGCTCTTCTGGGTTTTGGGTTATTTTGATATAGGGGAATTTGGACAAATGCCCACGTAGACAAGAGGTTAATGAAAAATGCTCACCATTTTAAAAACTCTGAAAAATACCCATAATTCATGATGAAAAACCAAAAATACATTATCTGAAAAAATTAATGCCCCCACCAACTTCTTTGAAAAATAGGGATTTTTTTTTACGGTTTTGCTGGTTTTTTTCACTCCATTCCACCCTGCCCCCTCTCTCTCATCCCTCCCCTCCCTTTCTTCATCTCCCATATTTTCTTTCTGTCTATCGCTGGCAATGACTAGGATTAAAAAAAAAACGTCGGTAAAGAGAAGTCAAATGTCGGCCATGAAAGAAAAGAAAAAGAATCACCGCCGGCAAAGAGAATCAAAAAACCCATAGAGAAGAAAAATGCAACCACAAAGAATAGGAGGGCCAGTGACCCACCAAACGTTGGCCATGGACAACGATTGACGGGGGCTCGAAATGAATCTGAGGGAACCAAGCAGCCATTTGAGCAGCAACCGAATATTAATTTTTTTCATTGTTCTCTAGATATTTTCATGTTGCACATGTGTTTATCAGTGTATAAAAAAAATGCAAATGTGTTTTTATTTGTTCTTTAGATATTGGCTAAAAATTATATTTGGGTGTTTTGTGTTATATGGTAATACTTGATAGACAAATGCATAGTTGTTTTGTAGAACCAGAATTTTTTTTGGGTGTTTTGTGTGGTGGTGATAATGTTATTTCATTATCATTGAAACAACTTAAAAAAAATAATGTTGAATAATAATAAAATAACATATTACCCCGTCTAAAAATATGAAGTAACAAATAAAGTGTTGACCCCTCCACAAAGTAAAAGGCCCAGCCCAATCTAGGCGGGGTCATAGGCATAAAAACATTTCTCTCTGCCTAGTACCCCGACTCAATTGGATGGGGCCCTCTACTTTGTGGCAGGGTCGACACTTTATTTGTTTCAGTTAAGTATCCCACTCCATTTTATATACCCCTTGTATATGCTCAATCGCCAGATCCATGAATGAAATTTCATAACACATTTAAAAATCATTGTGTTGCACATATTCTTAAAAATGTTAAGCCGATGGGCCACAACCCTTAGCTTTATTTCCAAAGATCATTAAATCATTATAACATGATTTAGGGGTGAAAATATAATTTAACAATATCCTTTAAAATCACATATCAATCACCAGAACCGTAAAAGAAATTCCAAAAGACAGTTAAATTCATTTGGTAAAATATATTCTCATAAAAATGCCGAGTAGAAGGGCCACAGCCCGTAAAGATCAAATAGGTGGGCTACAACCCATAAATTCAAAAATCAATCTAAAACCATAAATTAATGATCATATATCAAAACTGGTACCATAAAATGTCAAGTAGATGAGCCACAACCTGTAAAACCAAATACCATGTATCAAAACTAGTACCACACTCTAGTATCGTGCCGTGTGACCCTCAGCATCCTGATGGTGTAACAGGTGGGGGGAGGAGGGTATAACTCATCACAATGGACCGGTGTCCCAAATACGTCATGGAAAGATCCTCATCATCTCTCTCCCGACACGTGTCCACAGCAGAGGATTTCATAAAATAATAATAGCGCGTGTAATAACCAACATATCTCAATCAACATATCGATATTGTGTGGTACTCCTCAAAATCATCTCCAAAATCATCTATCATTGGATTTCATCAATTTCTCAAATCTTTTTATTTAAAATCAATTTTTCAAAATCCTCTATTTTGGAAAATTTCACGAAAATATTCAAATCTTTCAACTATTTGAAATTTGCCCCAAAAGTTCTTAAATTTCACAGAAACCACAACTTTTCTTTGAAATTACCATTGCCTACAAAATTACGAAAATATCCAAAATTTTCATAAATTACTGAAACTATTTAAAACACAGATTTCATATTTATTCCAAATAAATATGAGTTCTATTAAAATCACAAATACATATGAAAGTCTGGATTCAACGATCCATTTATATCCACGTGTCACATTTAAATAGCATAATTTAAATGCACAAGAAAAAACCAATTGAAACAAATTGAATGCAATTTAAATGTAATAATATATAACTCCACAATTATTTTGAAATAAATACACTCACCATTAAAACATCAAAACATCACTAGTGAAACACTTTCCTTTTTTAATCCACATACACAATAAAAATAACATAAAATTCTAACTTAGTGACTTATCATTTCCCAAGCAAACTTCCACTCTTGCATTCAGACTAATACAATTAATATAATGCCACTTCAGGTTCCAAAACATAAATTTTAAACAACACCCAACAATTTCAATTAATCTACAACCAAGACATGAATCAAGTCGTGTTTTCATATTTATACCCCAACTTAATATTCTTCGGAACATCAAATCCATCCCCACACTACGATCTATCTACACCTTGAGTGTATATATACATATATATATGTATAACAATCATAATACATTTCTCATGGATAATTCAAATACATGAGGAATTCAAATCCACAAACCATAATTGCCCTAAACTTATGAATTTCAATATTGAAATTTGCTACTAACAATCATTAGCAACTTAATTGCTTCAAGAATTATCACAAATATTATGCAATGACATTCAAATGTTCACAACTATCCAAATCTAGCTCAAAATTAAGTAAATTTAAAATACTCAACAATAATATGCAAATTGTAAATCAAGATGAAGCTTGAAAGAAGTATAACACAATGGTCAACTCAATTTACCCAATTTTCGCCGGTGGTGGCTGAAAAATGGCCCGAAACTCATGGGAAAAAGGCCTTTCTCATTCCTCTCAAACCAGGGGAAAATTACGCCAAATTGACGATGAAATTGGGTTCCTAGGGTCCAAATTAGTGGGAAAGGAGTTGATCCATTGCCGAAAACTCATCGGAAATCGGCGAACGGAGCCAGAGAGCACTTACTAGATTTTTTGTGTTTTCCAGTGATCTGGGTGGCTCCACGGGCTGTCACCGGCATGGTTGGGTAAAGGAGATTGTCGGCTTCAATTTTCAGGTAGTTTCTAGCCAGATCTGGTCGGCTATTGGCCGTTGCCAGTGGAGGAGGCTGAGGCGCTGGGTGGGGGGGTCTGCGCGCAAAGGACCGTCGGGGTGCGTGGGGGGGANGGGGGGGGGGATGGTGGGGGTGGGCAGTGCTGGAGGTAGGAGGTAAGGGAAATTTTGTAGTTTCTCATTTTTTAATTACAGTATTTGTAAAATTACCAAAATGCTCCTCACACTGTTTTAACCATAACTTTATTGTCTTAGCTCAGAATCGAGTGTACTACTAGTTTACGAACTTATATTGATGAGCTCTACATAACGGTACCACGGTCGAAGCCAAAATCTAACTTCCATAAAAGTCAAAGGTGGGACCCACACTCGATCAACTGGTCAAACTTGGTCAAATTTGAGTATTTTTACTTTTTTCTAAGGACAAGATGTTACACCCCATTTGTTGGGCGGGGTATATCGTCTTCAACCTCAAAAAAACACTATTTAGATTGTGTTTTTCTTTGTTTTTTTCATTGTTTTTATTTTTTTCAATGTAATAAATTTCAAACACATACTGAAGCATAAAACTAATATATATGACTTTTTAGCAATGATTTTAACAAAAGAAATGTAAATTGCTTTAGTGATGATTGTAACCAAAGAAATGCAAATTATGTATACCTAAAATTTTTTGAAAATGGAGCTCTAAATAAACCAAATAATATTGAAATACAAAGATAATGAAGATGGAGATTTTAAAACATAGATTTTTTTCCTATAGATAATGATTTGTTTACAAAGATAATGATTATTGACGGTGAATAGCACAAAAACAAAACAGAGCAATGAAAATTGAGTTGGTAGGAAAAAAATTCCTATTTCTTAGAAAAGATATTTTTCAGAAAGGTTGGTGGAGCCATTAATTGTGAAATAGTATTTTTTGGTTTTTTGGTTTTTCTTCATGAATTATGGATAATTTTCAAAGTTTTTAAAATGATAGACATTTTTTATTAACCCCTTTTGCTACGTGGGCATTTGTCCAAATTCCCCTTTGATATATGCCTTGACCAGTGAATACAATTGCACATTTTTTCAAAATTTAAAATTTTATTTTAAATGACTCTATATTTATAGATGAATTATTAATTATATTTTTTTGGAAAAAAAAATGTTTACCTTCTTTTTTTCTTCTTTCTTTTTCTCTTTCCCTGTCTTTCTTTCTATTTTTCAATTTTCTTTCCTTCTCTCCAGACATTTTCTCCCTCTCTTCTCTGCCCACCCCTCACCACCTCTTTCTCTTTCATCTTTTACCCCTTTTTTCTCTCTCATTTTCTACTTTAGTAGAGCTTCGTCATATCTTCACCAGAAAAATCAGGTATACTTAAGGGAGGATAATTATGACCCAATGGTAATAAAATCATCAAAGGAAAATATTAACTCAGAGAAAGCAATTATAAATTCTTCCTTATAAAGAAGTCTAACAAAGAAAGGTTTCTTATCACAATTTACTATCTTTACATATATGTTTTGTTGACTTGTACAAAACAAATAGAAATAGAAAGGAAAAGAAAGAGAAAGAAGATAGGAAAAACAGAGAGAAAAAAAAAATTAATTTTTCTAACGGAAATTAATGTCCTGTGAAGCAGAGAGGAAACTGAAGAAACAAATGAAAAAAAAAAAGAAAAAACACAAAAGAGAAAGAAGATGAAGATAGGAATAGAGTTTGATAGAATATTTGAAAAGAGGGAAAAAAAACTGGATTAAAATGCAGAGAAACAGCCATAAAATTGACTGGGTCTGGGTTGAAGAAGGCTCACTAAGTAAAATTAGAGAGATGAATAGAAAATGAAATATATTTTAACAAATTGATAACTGTCAAGTCGTGGAAAAGGGGAGAGAAGTGAAGAAATTTTATTTTATCCAAATCTGATATATGTGTAAACGACAAAGAGAAAAAAAAAATTATTATATAAATTGGATTGCATCGATACACATAAAACTTTATTATTAAAAATATAAAATTTTTTTACAATATTTAAGACCTAATTCAAATTAGACTTTCAGATTCTGTATAATTCAAAAATACCCTTTAAACTGTGAAAAATTAGCAACTCAAATTATGTCAGAGTGCTAAATGACATTAATGCCCTTACCCTAATAAAATAATAATAAATTTTAAATTAAGTTTGTAATTGAATTTTTTGAATTTTGACAAAGCATGAGATCGTTGCCTCCAACGGTTACAAAGATGTCTTTATATAATATTAGGAAAGAATTGTAAAAACACCAATTCACATTATCATTTGCAAAAAAAATTTCTGATTTTACACCATGCTTTTCTTACAAACTTATTAACATCATTTGAACTTTGTTTGTAGGCATCCGAGAGTTTCAAAAACACCCTCTCTAAGAATTTCCAGCCAGATTAGTCAACAACAGCATAACTAAACATATTTGAAATGTTTTGTAAGCCTCATCCTCATATGGAATCAAGGTTTGCAAAGCAATCATCAACTAGTAGCAGTGATATAAATGGCGGAATAATACAATTTAGAAATAGGAGGTGTTATTGTGGAAGGAAAGCCAGTATAAGGATATCAGAGTCAACACAAAATCCAGTTCAACTCTATTTTTTCTACTTACAAAGTAAATGTGGTTACTATAGTTTTTGGACTCCTGATAATGAAGAGTTTAATCTAGACGATGATGCAAGTAGTGGAATAATGCAAATACCATCCAATGAGGCAAGTCAAATGCATATGCAAATAGAGATTAAAGCCCTAGAAGCAAGGGTGGAAAAAATTAAAACAATGCAGCCAGTCATGAAGACAATGTTTTTTTTCTTTGGAATTCTAATTGTTGTAGTTGTATTTGTATTTGCATTCAAACATATGTAATAAATGTATCAAGAACAATATTCAAGAGTAAACATTTAGAAATAATTCTTTTCTATTTCATCAAGTGAATATTGCAGTTACAACCCAACATTGTCTACATATAATAGAGATGCAACCCTATTAATCACTTAGTACATCATGTTGTTGTGCCTTAAAAAAATAAGTGGGGCACATACACTGTATTGCTCTATACCCATCCTAAACTATACCCACCAACAAAACTATGACTCTATATGGGTTAATTGATAACCACAACCCTATTAAAAATCAAATTCAACACATATACATCAAAAGATTTACAAGAACATTAAGAAATCCTACAAAACTATTCACGTGCACAGCTAACCACAAACACATATTAAACATATCTTAATCCACTTGATGTCAAAAGCCTACATTCCACATAGCTACTGCTACTGCTGCTCCCCTTGTGTTAAAGGTCCTTCCCCATTTTGCTGCTGCAGTAATGACAAAATCATTAGGTTTTCATCTGTTTTCATCTAACTAAATATAAATAGGTAAACCAAAAAAGAAATTGTACCTCAGTCCTCCTTGCTCTCTTTCGGTTGGCCACATTCTTCGGACAAGTCTTTTTGTTATGACCAATGACTTTGCAGATGCCACATTTCATGGTGAATGACCTTGCATGCTTATTTGGTTTTGCTGCCTTTCTCATTCTAGCCATTCTTTTGCCTGCCAGGCAGTCTCTTCATGACTGGTGGCAATACATGATCATGCTCAACCTCCGACCATAAAGTTTCATCGGGTAACAGGTGAATGACACTGTTGTAAGTAAGCATGTATGCTATTTTCTTCAGGGAACTGTCAACATAGGTAGTGGGATCATCCCTCTTGTACATGATGCAGACCAAAGCATGCTTGCAGGGTATTCCACTGATTTGCCAAGCTCCACATCAACATGTGAATGACCTTAGTCGATCACAGACACCACATTCTCATCAATCTTTTCAAATTTTGTGTATGTTGCCCAAATAACCCTCAGGTGCCTTGCCTCTAACTGAATCGTTTCAATCTTGCTCATAACCTGTGGAGGTACTGCAGTGGTCCATTTTAGGACAATGTTCTTCCTCTTTTGGAGCTTTCTCATCATAAGCCTCCTAATGTGCTCAAGCAATGACAACGCTGGTTCACCCTTTTGAACATTCAGCTCACTGTTGAATGACTCAGTCATGTTATTTGTAACATGGTCATTCTTAACAGCCTCATCGAAAGCATGCCTACTCCAATGCTTGGCTGTGATCTTTTTCAGCCAATTATATGCATCATTACTGATGCTCCTAATCTTCTCCATTGTAGACACAAGCACCCTTCTCTCATTGCCGAAGCAGTTGCCTAATATAGGTTTCTCACCATCACTCTAGGAAATTGGGCCTTGAAATTTGAAAATGTGTCTAACATAAAACTTATTTGGAGAGTTTGGGAAATTGATAGACAATGCTCTCAAAATGCCCTATGTCTATCACTCATAAAAGTTATAACCCTCCTATCTTGCTCCCTTATGTACTTGAATAGTAATTCGAGGAACCAACTCCAACTACGGAAGGTTTCTCATTCACAAATGGCTACTGCCAATGGGAAGAGTCCATTGTTTGCATCCAGTGCAACTGCAGTTAATAAAATTCCACCAAATGGACCTTTTAAATGGAAATTGTTCAATCCAATGAATGGTCAGAAACCATACAGAAAACCATCTCTTTGTGCAGGCAGGTCAAGAAAAATCGTTAGAAATTTGGGTTTGCAAATGGCACAGTCCTTGTGCAAGCCACAATAGACAGTGTCCCAGAATTTCACTCTTAAAGCATTTGCATACTTGTACAGTTTGTTATAGGATCCTCCAAAGTCACCACTCAACTTAACAATAGCCATCCTTTTGGCTCTCCACAGTTTTTGTTTCTTACATTTTACCCCAAATAGGGCTCTAACCTTCCTATCTAGGGTGTTGATGTCAATTGTAAGGTTGTCTCTAAACTCCTCCTCTAGCTTCACAGAAAGCCAAGTGGCTGTTACTCCATCATTTTTCCTCTTTCTTGTACAATTGTGCTTAGGGTTATAGGTCCTCAACTTAAAATGCGGTGTTGTCAGGCAAAAGGGATGCATGTGCCCTCCATGTACATCCTGGCTGTTTGCATTCGACAGTCACTCTTATCCTTTCATTTTTCTTTTTTAAAATTTCGAACCCTTTCTCTATGGCAAAGTCTCGTAACACAGATTCCATTCCACACTCTAGTTTAATTTTACCTTCCTCATTGGGTTTACACACAACTTGCCTTTCATGTTCCTAGACATCTTACCAACAGGGCCTTCACAATCTTCATCACTTCCATGATCTCCACCACTATCATTTGATTGATAACCCTCAGTAAGTGAACTGTCACTCTCATACCACTCCTCACCTCTCACATATTATTTTTTACTGTCACTCTTGTTCACTTCATCATCCTCGTATTCACTTAAAGCAAACTGCTCATCCAGATGACGTTCACCCTCAGAATTTTCAAAGGTTTCTGGATTGACATTGGTTGGATAAAGTGGATTAGGATTGGTTGGATTGGGGTCATCAAGCAGATTATGGTTGTTTGGATTAGGAATGTTGTTGAATGAAATGGATTTGGAAGAAATCGGGTTGCTACTGGTTGGATTGCTATTGGTAAATGGATTGTCACTATAATTTTCATATACATTGGCAGGATAGCATACACTTAAACTGGTATCACTAACACTGTCAGTGAAATCTAGACCTATTGGGCTATATCCACCACCTAACAGTCCACTGTTTGGATGGGGAACCTGAGTTTGGGTGGGATTTTGGTCATCTTCTGGTTGAATGGGTAATAGGGCTGAATGTGCAGAGTGAACCTCATCTGGATATTCAACTTGCAATGGCAGTAAAGTACACTCAAAACTTATTTCTTCAATACCTCTACCACTAAACTTCCTTAACATTTCCAGCAAGTCTTTGTCAGTATGAATAACTGTCTTAAAGTTATTCATACAAGGTAACCTAGCTTCCACTAAAAATCTCTTATATTCCCTAATTCTTCGTCTCAGTCCCATTAGCATGGCTTTATTGCATAAGCACACTAAACTATATTCCTCATCATCAACATCTATTGGACCATAGTTGGACCCTAAAAATTCTATATTAATCAAGAACCTCATGTTTCTGGGGAAAAAAAAAACAAAAAACAAAAAAACAAAAAACCTCAGTATCAACATCAATCAAACATGCATTGCATGACAGGACCCAAACCACATGGATCATGCCTGCATGACTTAATATTTCTATTAAGCCAATAAGCAGTCATTTATCTCTACTAAGCCATTATGAAAAATTCTCTACTGCCAAAATTTTTTTAAAAAAATTTGGCAGTATTTCATCTATTTATACAACACTTCCTAAATACATATGATTACAATCCTCCAAAGAAAATCATTTCTATAAATTATCCAATCTACCAGCAAACATTTCCCAATCAAAAACCACATCTCGGTAAATAGTTTAACATTCAATTAAATACATCATTTATGTTTTCCTTAGCTGGACTTAGTATGAAACCTGAGCTGCTTATATACCCTTATTAATAGGGATCAAGCTACCTGTAATTCTTAATACATATTCAAACCAAATATAAAAGCAAGAGAATGTATGTATAGACATACATAACAAATAGAATTAGTATGGCTTTCAAGTAATATCAGAATACATAATTATATAGATAAACTTCAACTTCTTAAAACATTTAAACATCATTGTGTTGAACATATTCTCAAATATGATAAGCCAATGGGCCACAACCCTTAGTTTAATTTTCAAAGATCATTATAACATGATTTAGGGGTGAGAATATAATTTAACAATATCCTTTAAATTCACAGATCAATCACCAGAACTTTAAAAGATATTCCAAAAGACATTTAAATTCATTTTGTCAAACATATTTTCATCAAAAGCTGAGTCGAAGGGCCACAATCCGTAGTTATCAAATAGGTGGATTACAACCCATAAATTCAAAAATCAATCTAAAACCATAAATTAATGATCATATATCAAAACTGGTACCATAAAATATCAAGTAGATGAGCCACAACCTGTAAAACCAAATACCATGTATCAAAACTAGTACCACACTCTAGTATCGTGCCGTGTGACCCTCAGCATCCTGATGGTGTCACAGGTGGGGGGATGAGGGTATAACTCATCACAACGGACCGGCGTCCCAAATACGTCATGGAAATATCCTCATCATCTCTCTCCTGACACGTGTCCGCAGCAGAAGATTTCATAAAATAATAATAGCATGTGAAGTAACCAACATATCTTAATCAACATATCGATATTGTGTGGTACTCCTCAAAATCATCTCCAAAATCATCCATCATCGGATTTCATCAATTTCTCAAATCTTTTTATTTAAAATCAATTTTTCAAAATCCTCTATTTTGGAAAATTTTACGAAAATATTCAAATCTTTCAACTAGATAGGCCACAACCCATGAAATCAAATACTATGTATCAAAACTAGTACCACGCTCTAGTATCGTGCCGTGTGACCCTTAGCATCCTGATGGCGTCACAGGCGGGGGAGGAGGGTATAACTCATCACGACGGACCGGCATCCCAACTACATCATGCAAGATCCTCATCATCTCTCTCCCGACATGTGTCCGCAGCAGAGGATGGCATAATATAGTAATATAATATCATAATAATGTGCCGTGTGACCCTCAGCGTCCTGTCGGCACCACATGCGGGGGAAAGGGCTATAACTCATCACGACGTACCAGCGTCCCAAAAACGTTGTGGCAAGATCTTCATTATCTCTCTTCCAACACGTGTCCATAGCAGATGATGGCATAATATAATAATAGTGCGCGTGATAACCAACGTATCTCAATCAACATATCACTCATCGGATTTCATTAATTTCTCAATCATTTTATTTAAAATCAATTTTTTCAAAATCTTCTATCTTGGAAAGTTTTTTTTTCGAAAATATTCAAATTTTTCGACTATCCGAAAATCAACCCAAAAGTTTTTAAATTCCACAAAAGCCACAACTTTTCTTTGAAATTATTATTTCTCCAAAATTACGAAATAACTAAAAATCTCATAAATCACCGAAAACATTTAAAACACTAATTTCATATTTATTCCAAATAAATATGAACTCCATATAAATCATAAATATAGATAAAATCAAGACATCATCGAGCATTTAAATCAACATATAATATATTAAATAAGCATAATTTAAATGCGCAAGAAAATTCAATCAAAACAAATCATATAATAATATCACAAACCCCTAATCCAACTAAACCATTTGTTACACAAAATGCAAGTCAATATCGTCAAATAACTTACAAGAAACAACATCTAATGATACTTATTTTGCCAAGTTCGAAACAACAAACCCTAAAATAATTCATTTCTCAATTTATATGCACTTTACCCGACACGCAACAATACTCAGAATAATTTGAATAATTCAAGTCTTCAAATAGTCAAACAGTATTTCAGCTAAACTCAAGCCACAATTTCTCCATCAATTATTTAAAATCCACAGCAATAACACTCTCAATCAATTTTTAATGATCCACAATTATAGCTTTTCAAATGCTCACCACCTCATGGAATTGATCCCTCCATTGGCTCCTAATAATCAATAGGAATCTAACAGTGCCAAGAATTACTGAAGAAACTTTCCAATACAGTCCAATCTCAATAGTAATCATAAACCTAATTCAAAATTAAGCAAATTCTAAATACACAATAATAATATGCAAATTATATATCAAAATGAAGCTTGAGGAGAGTATAATACAGTAGTCAACTCAATTTACCAAATATCCGCCGGCGGTGGTCAGAAAATAGTTCGAAACTCACGGCCAAAAATGGATCTCTTCAATCCATTCAAACTAGGGAAAATTACACCAAATTGATGATAAAATTGGGTTCCTAAGATCCAAATTAGGGTGAAAGGAATTGACCCATCGCCGGAAACTCACCGAAATCCGGTGAACATGGGCAAACAGTACTTACCAGCTTTTCATGTTTTTCAGCGATATGGCAGTTCCATGAGTGCTCGCCGGCCTGGCTGGGTAGAGGAGATGGCCGGCTCGATTCTCGGGTGGTGGGTTGGCCAATTTCTCGCTGGAGCTCGACGATTGTAGACAAGAGGGTTGACCATATTTCTCTTGTTTTCTGGCAACTTGGGCATTTCCACGGGTGGTCACCGAAACTGTTGAGTTGGGGAGGTCACCGGATTTAAGTTCCATGTAGTTTCCAGCCCAAGCTGGCGGGAAAACGGACGTTGCCGGCGAAGGAGGCTGAGGTGGTGGGGTGTGGCTACGCGCGAAGGAAACCAGCGTCAAGGGGGGGGGGTCTGTTATTTTTGAAAATTTAAGAAGGTAATTTCAGCCTTTGCAATATTACCAAAATGCCCCTCACACTATTTGAACAATAACTTCTTGGTCTTAGCTTTGAATCAAGCATACTATTAGTCTACATAATCGTATCGATTAGCTCTACGCAACGGTACCATAGTCAAAGCCAAAACATAACCACACAAAAAGTCAACCCTGCACCCACTCATGGTTAAACTTGGTCAACTTTGCAAATTTTCTAGTATTTTCTTAAAATGGTGCATTCATCTTAGCCATTCAAATCACCATTCAACTCACCATTCAAAATATATTATGATAAATAAAAACTTAATATCCATTTACCGTTAATGCAACCTGATTTATTTATCAAAAAGCAAGGCAACTCTTAATCTTTTCCTTCGAACAAACCAAGGCTCAGCAAACTGTTGAACATACAGAGAAGCCATTTTAGTCATAATAGTCTTATAACACATAGAGAGAACATAAAGAGAATGAGAAAGAATCAGTGTACTCAAAAAAGTTACTCTTAACAAAACCTACATATAAGATAATGAAATAATCCCTTTTAACACAAAATATGCTTCCTTATAACAAAATCAACAAAATTAAACATCAAGTATCGTGAAAGAATCAATGCACTCAAAATCAAAAAGAGAAGTTTAGAACTACAATCGGTAAAAAAATACGTGCACTCAAAATCAAAATCAACAAAATCAAATTTATTATCTCAAATCAGTGCACTCAAAATAAAAATCAACACAATCAAATTTAGCATCTCAAATCAGTGCACTCAAATAATATGAGTTCAGACGATGAGTTTAGAACTACAATCGGATAAAAAATTAGAGAGTGAGAAATAACATGAGTTTAGAAAGAATCAGTGCACTACAATTGGCAAACATGAAATTTCACATCCATCTACAACCGGTAAACAAAAATAAACTAAATAACTAAAAATAAATTTCAAATTTACTCCTAATCAATAAGAAAATCCACAGAAAATAACTCCCAATCTCTACGTTCTACGTTACTCAGGGTTTCAAAGATTTAAAAAAAAAAAACTATCTGTAACCCAACGAAGCAAATGCAACTAGAAACAACAACAAAAATAACAAAATAATCACCATTTTTCAACAAAATAAACCCAGAACCTTGAAAAAAAAAAGGAACTATGTGAAACCCTAAACACGAAACAAGTACAACCAGAAACAACTCTAGTCAAAACAACAACAAAAATCACCATTTTTCCATTAGCAATCACTTACCTTCGTTCACAGCCAGTCGAACCCAGAGAGAAAATTCGTTGCGAGGGAGAGCAAAGGTTGCACGGCGGCTATGGAGGGAAGTAATGGCGCCAAGAATCTGAAAGGTCAATGTTCGTGAAAGGATACGAACATGAAGCTTGTTCAAAAAGTTTTACTACGGTTCCCAAGGATGCATGTCGCTTCAACAACAAAAACGGTACATATCACGAAACTGATTTGTTAAATGTCCATCTTACCCTTCTAGAGTTAAATATAACAAAATCTCACTAACGGCAGAGGTATTTTAAGGAATTTCTAGAACCTGAGGGTCGCATTATGGAATTTGGCAAAAGGCTCTAATTTCCTTCCTTAATTGAAAACGAAAAATTAACCTTATTCTATTTAATCAATGTGAACAAAATATTAAAACTGAAAAAAAAAAAATACCATAAAAAATTAAATCATACTATAAAAATTTTAACATTTAAAAACAAAACAAAATATATAAAAAAGATATATTTATATATATAAATATTAAAATTGAAGGAAAAATCCACTATTTTAGCATTAGTGCCATTTTTAATTGGTCTGAGTAGTATTATGAAATTTGGCAAAAGACTCTAATTTTTTTCCTTAATTGAATACATTAAATTAACCGTATTCTATCCATCAATGCCACGAAATTAACTTTATTTTTTTTAATCAATGCGAACTAAATATTAAAATTGAAAAAAAAATACAATAAAAAATTAAATCATATCATAAAATTTTTAACTTTTAAAAATAGAAAAATATATATAAAAAGATATATATATATATATATATCAAAATTGAAGGAAAAATCTAGTAAAATCCTCTATTTTGGCATTAGTGCCATTTTTAATTGGTCCAATAAGCATTATGGAATTAGAAAAAACTCCTAATTTCCTTCCTTAATTGAAAACAGAAAATTAACCTTATTCTATTTAATTAATGTGAACAAAATATTAAAATTGAAAAAAAATACATAAAAAATTGAATCATACCATAAAAATTTTAACTTTTAAAAATAGAAAAATATATATAAAAAAGAAATATATTTATATATAATATAAATGTTGAATGAACGGAAAAATATTTAGTGATAAAAAATGAGAGTTAATTTTGTAAAGAGTAGAGTTTTAATATATTATATAAATTAGTGCCATTTTTAATTGGTCCGATTAGCATTATGAAATTTGGGAAAAGATCCTAATTTTCTTCCTTAATTGAAAACATAAAATTAACTTTATTCTATCCACCAAAGCTACAAAATTAACCTTATTCTATTTAATCAATGTAAACAAAATATTAAAATTGAAAAAAAAAATACCATAAAAAATTAAATCATACCATAAAAATTTTAACTTTTAAAAACAGAAAATATTTATAAATATATATATATATATAAAAGATATATTTATATATATATAAATATTAAAATTGAATGAAATATATAGTAAAATCCACTATTTTGGCATTAGTGCCACTTTTAATTGGTCCGATTAGCATTATGGAATTTGACAAAAGACTATAATTTCCTTCTTTAATTGAAAATAAAAAATTAACCTTATTTTATTTAATCAATGTGAACAAATATTAAAATTGAAAAAAAAATATTATAAAAAATTAAGTCATACCATAAAAATTTTAATTTTTAAAAAAAAAAATATATATATATATATATAAAACATTTATAAAAAAATATTGTGAAGGAATATAATTTTAATATATTATATAGATATGATAAATGTCGTTTATTTTTTATTTTTTTGAAAGCTTTTGGAAAGGGAGGAAGACACGGGCCTGAGGAGGAAGCGGGCTGTCCGGCGAGTTAGAGAAGGGTAAAGGGCGGGCTGCCCGACTAGCTAGTCTGAGGAAGCGGACTATCTGGCCTGAGAAAAGGTAGGGGGCAGGCTACCCTACCAGGTGGGCCTGAGTGGGAGTGGGCTAACCGAACTGGAGTCGGGCCTGGGGAGGCTTTGGGTTTATTTTTTTTCTTTCTTTTCTTTTTAAGATTGTTATTTAAAACAAATGCTTTCTTAGTGAAAAATTTATTTTCTTTCTTTTTTGTTCTTTTTAAATTTTTTAGATATAGAAGAGAAAAAGAGAAAACAAAATTGAGGAAAAAATTGTTTTTGTATTTTGTTTCCAGATGATGCTCTAATTATGACCTTGGTGAAGATTGATTTTATTTTTTTATATGGTGAATCTTTACCTTGAAGACTTCAATTAACCAAATATAGTTTGGGTGATCTTGGCATGCGTATGTCTCTTTAGTTTGTAATCTTTCACTCTTTTTTTCCTTCCATGGTTGTCCATATATATAATCTTATCATTTTTTATTTTATTTTGTATCTCATCGATCTTCTTTCTATCATATAAATTTTTATTTTTTCTATTATAACAAAGATTGAAAATACAAAGAACAAAGTTGTAGAAAAGATTGAACACAAATTTATAGAGATTCGGTATAAATTTCCTACATCCTCTATTAGCTCCACCGAATGAACCCCTGTTATATTGATATGGAGAGTACAAGCTTAAGAATCGATCTAACTCTTAGACTAAACAAACTAACCCTAACATCCTTTGCACCCTCACTTTCATATCTTTCTTGATGAAAGATCTCTTAGAAACCCTAAAACTAGAAGAGGAAGAAGAAAACCAGAGGCTTTCACCAAGAGAGAAAACCTAATCGGTTACAATTCACAATTTGCCCCAGCTCACACACACCTGATTACAAAGAGAAGAAATAAACATATATACACAGCTTAGTAAAACTGTGCGTTTTAGACTTCTTACAATAACAACAATAAGTAAAACGGTGTCGTTCACTCTATTTATGTATCATAATTAACAATTTCCACCTTGATACATAAAAACTAGCAGCAGGAAGTTCACTTCAGCTTCTTAGCTAAATAACCCTCTATAGATCATCCATGTTCAATTTTTAGCAGCTTCTTGCATATACTAACTTGCTCAGAGAAACTATTTTTGTTCCCATGTACGAAGGATTACACTCTATTGGAATCTTTACAACTTGTATCAGCCCCAGCTCAACCACATCTCGCACATAATAAATTTTAACATCAATATGTTTAGTTCTTTCATGAAAAACATAATTTTTACATAAAAAAATAGAACTTTGACTATCAGAAAAAATATTGCTACCTTATGATGTAATAGTTTAAGTTCAGTTAACATGCCTTTGAGCCACAGATCCTAATTTACAACCTCTGTGGTGGCTATATATTCGGCCTTTGTAGTTGAAAGAGCTACAATAAGCTGTAACTGTGATTTCCAGCTGATACAACTTCCACACAAAGTAAACATACATGAAGTAGTAGACCTTCTTTCATCTTTGTCACCAACAAAATTAGAATCAATATAGCCTCTAAGAATTACACTCTCACTATTATGTTTAAACAACAAACAATGATCTATAGTACCTCTAATATATCTAAGCAACCATTTAAGACTTTCCCAGTGTTGCATACTAGGATTAGCCATAAACCTACTTAATACACTTATAGCATGGGCAATATCAGGTATTGTGCATATAATTGTGTACATTAAAGACCCTATAGCATTTGAATATGGAACAAATACCATATCTTTCATTTTTTGTTCAGTTTTAGGACAATGAGCAGTAGACAAATTAAAATTGGTTTGCTAAAGGCACACTAGAAGGAGCAGCATCATACATAGAGAACATATTCAAAATTTTATCATAATAGTGTTTCTGATTGAGAAACAGAGTTCTTTTGTTTCTGTTTCTTATTATATATATTCTTAGAATTCTCTTTGCAGGCCTTAAATCCTTCATGTCAATTTCAGATTTCTAACTTTTTTTAAGTTTTTGAATTTCCTCTATAATTTGACCAGTCAATAACATATCATCAACATACAACAGTAAAAAAATAGTATTACCATGAAAAAAAACCTTTATAATACAAACACATATCATATTGACTTCTTTTAAAACCTATCTTTGTAATGAACATATCAAACCTTTTATACCATTAACGAGGAGTTTATTTTAAACTATAAATGGACCTCTTTAACAAACACACTAGATCTTGTTCACCTTTAACAGTAAAACGCTCACGCTGTTTCATAAAGATCTTTTCTTCCAATGTACCATGAAGAAAAGCAGTATTTGCATCTAGTTGTTCTAGTTCCCAGTTAAAATGAGCTACTAAGGTGAAAACCATCCTTATAGTGGTATATTTCACCACAAGAGAAAATATTTCATTATAATCTAATTTTTCTCTTTGAGTGAATCCCTTTCCTACAAGTCTAGCCTTAAAACTAAATGGATCCTTGCTGGTAAACCCTTCCTTAACCTTAAAGATTCATTTGCAGTCAACTACTTTTTGATTTTCTAGCCTAGGAACTAGCTGCTAGGTTTGACTTTTATGTAGAAAACTAATTTCATCTTTCATAGCATCATAACATTGTGATGCGGAACCCCAAGATTAAAGAATCCGAAACCCCAAACACACAAGAAATATTGAACAGTAATTGGAAACAAGAACCCGCCTTACCAAACCCTTAGATAACTTGTATCTAAAAACGTGGATTAGAAGGCTAGGGAAAGAGAAGAATAATCGCCACAAAGTATTTCTACTTTGATAAGACAATTCAACTCCTAATGCAACAAGAAGAAGAAATTGATTCCTCACCTTGCAAGAACACTCCTGGGAGCAATAGGAAAATTAATTCTCTCAATTGATTAAAAACTCAAATCTGAAATCTCAAAACCTAACCAAAGAAAGAAAAGATACCAAAAGAAAAGCAAGAATAATAAGAATTAGAGTAATGGAAAGCCAATATTACCCTAAGCAAAAAAAAGAAAAAGAAAAAAAACAAACTAAATTCGGATATTTTTTTTTTTTTTTTTTTTTTCCCAGGAATGCCTTGTGGACAGACCTGCTCAAGTGTGACCCAAGGTGCAACCCCAGGCGCCTGTAGTGCGATTAGGGTTTTTTTTTTTTTTTTTTTTTTTTTTTTTTTACTTGTTCTCTTCGTTGAATAAAAAAAATCCTAAATCAACAAGATAAAAAATAAGACGCACGGATCAAACACAACTTTTTTTTTTTCCTTTTTTTTTGGGAATCAAAGTATTATGAACGAAGAACAAAAGAAAAAAAATATTGAAAACAAAGATAGATAAGTACTTATCTCAACCAATGCTCTGATACCAATTGATGCGGAACAAAAGTATTATGAACGAAGAACAAAAGAAAAAAAAATAGTGAAAACAAAGATAGATAGGTACTTATCTCAACCAATGCTCTGATACCAATTGATGCGGAACCCCAAGATTAAAGAATTCGAAACTCCAAACACACAAGAAATATTGAACAATAATTGGAAAACAAGAACCCGCCCTACCAAACCCTTAGATAACTTGTATCTAAAAACGTGGATTAGAAGGCTAGGGAAAGAGAAGAATAATCGCCACAAAATATTTCTACTTTGATAAGATAATTCAACTCCTAATGCAACAAGAAGAAGAAATTGATTCCTCACCTTGCAAGAACAATCCTGGGAGCAATAGGAAAATTAATTCTCTCAATTGATTAAAAACTCAAATCTGAAATCTGTCTTACAAGCTAGTAACCCCCCCTTTATATAGATATTAGGGTTAGATCAAGAATCAATCTAAACCATAAAGTAATTAGGAAAGTAATTCTAAGAAAATTAGGAAAGTAATCCTAAGGAAATTAGGAAGGTAATCCTAAGGCTAAAAACTAACCCTAAATAAAAATAATCCGAAAATAGAAATAATTACAAAACTGCCATTATAATCCGAAAATAGCTAAATTACGAAATTGCCATTCTAAGTTGTTTATTTTTAAAATGATGCCGTTTCGTCTCCGCAACTCCCGAGCATCGTTACCACCTTTATTCCTTGCTTGGACATCATGCTTAAATGATCATTAGGCCTCGGAAAAGTGTTCAAGTCATTTGGAAACTTGAATAGATCTTTCTCCATAATTCTCTTCCCAAATCCAAGCATTCTCCCTTTGATCTTCTTAACTCGAGAACGCATCACTGGTTTACTAGGTAAGATGATGTCATCATCTTTTGTTCCAATGCTAGAATATGACTCTATGATGCCCGCATCATTGGGTCTCCTTTCCTTTGTTTGGTTTGGTTAGATTATAGTTATTTAATTGTTTCTTTTAATGCATTTAATCCTTTTCATTGTTCTTAGGATAGTGAAAGTAGTGGGACTTAAAGTCTTTCCTTGTTCTTAGGGTACTGGGAGTAGTGGGACTTACAGTATAGACTTTGTCCTTTTATTTTGTTGTTAGAATTATGGCTATATATATATAGCCAATGGGTTCAATAAGAAAGGCATGCAGAAAATATGTTAATCTTCCAACCTTTCTCTCTCAAATCAACTTCTTCTCAAATTATTTCATATTCCTTCATTTGTATAAGAAAGTTTGAATCTGTACAAACATTGAAGAGCCGAATGGTTTGAATTTTTCATGTTTGGTGATGCGGAACCCCAAGATTAAAGAATCCGAAACCCCAAACACACAAGAAATATTGAACAATAATTGGAAAACAAGAACCCGCCCTACCAAACCCTTAGATAACTTGTATCTAAAAACGTGGATTAGAAGGCTAGGGAAAGAGAAGAATAATCGCCACAAAGTATTTATACTTTGATAAGATAATTCAACTCCTAATGCAACAAGAAGAAGAAATTGATTCCTCACCTTGCAAGAATACTCCTGGGAGCAATAGGAAAGTTAATTCTCTCAATTGATTAAAAACTCAAATCTGAAATCTTTTTTACAAAAGAAATTGATCCCCCTTTATATAAGGACTAGGGTTAGATCAAGAATCAATCTAAACCATAAAGTAATTAGGAAACTAATCCTAAGAAAATTAGGAAAGTAATCCTAAGGAAATTAGGAAGGTAATCCTAAGGCTAAAAACTAACCCTAAATAAAAATAATCCGAAAATAGAAATAATTACAAAACTGCCATTATAATCCGAAAATAGCTAAATTACGAAATTGCCATTCTAAGTTGTTTATTTTTAAAATGATGTCGTTTCGTCTCCGCAACTCCCGAGCATCGTTACCACCTTTATCCCTTGCTTGGACATCATGCTTAAATGATCATTAGGCATCGGAAAAGTGTTCAAGTCATTTAGAAACTTGAATAGATCTTTATCCATAATTCTCTTCCCAAATCCAAGCATTCTCTCTTTGATCTTCTTAACTCGAGAACGCATCACTGGTTTACTAGGTAAGATGATGTCATCATCTTTTGCTCCAATGCTAGAATATGACTCTATGATGCCCGCATCACCACATGCACAAATGAAGGCTTGAGTGTGATCAATCTCGTTGTTGTTGTATATTTTAGACTAACTCGCAAGTGCACGAATCAACAAGTAATAAAGTGGATTCCTTTGAAAAAGAAAACCGATATCGATTCCATGAGGAATAATGTCTCTAGTGATTAAATTAAATCAGTTGTAAATTAAACTTAGAAAATTAAAAGAGAGTTTTTTTTTGAATGATTGTTGTTTAGTAACCAAGTATGAATTAAAAGTAAAGTACTAATAAAATTAAGAACAAGGCAGCAAGTAAATATTAAAAGGTTTTAAGAAACAAAGATTATGACTGCACCTCGTATGACATTACCATAACCTCCATTCCTCGCACTAAAGTGAAGAAATTCCTCCAGACCTTTTGCAAACTATTTTGATTTTCTATATGATGTTTGCCATAACTTATCCATTTCTCAGCCATTATAATATGTATTAAAATTCTTTGACAGAGCCCAATTAAATGCTGCAATAGAACATGAAATAAAAAAGTATATATTGTATATATATATATCAATAAATTAAATATATGTAATATACAATACAAGGCGACATTATACATATACAAAATCAATATTCATTAACAAATAAATCATCGAAAACAAAATATAATAAACGTCTTAAAAAATTTACAACTTATTACATCAACTTGCTCCAAATATTAATATCAAACAACGGTGGGGCATGAAAGCATTGCTTGCAACAATGATTGAAAAAACTTTCAATGTTATAGATTCAATAGGAAGATGAGATTGTATACCCTACGGGCGACGCTTATGTATGACAAGCGTTGCATTTTAAATGGGCATTTAATGAGATAATTAATTTTGTCACCAAACTTGTAAAATGCAATGCTTTTTAGAATAATATATACACAGTGCTAACATTATAATTAGTGATGCAAAGGAAGCATAAGAAACTGAACAAAAAGACGACTGTTTTGTTTCCATAAGAGTCACAAATTTAGTAAATAGTGATGATTTTTCTTTAAAGCGTCGCCTAATGTTTTTTTAAAAAGTATTGANAATTCATCACAAACCTTTTGAGGGAGGAGGGCAGTTTGCATTGTATACATAGGCAGAGCAAATGTTGTAGATTGAATAAGTGTCTCCCTTCCCGCCTCAAAAATGATTCTTTCCAACCCCTTGCACTTTCTCTAAGAAATCTGCATAAGTTCTCCGAGAAACCCTTTCATGAATTAGTGGCACGCCAAGATACTTCCCCAAGTTCTTTGTGACAGGCATCCCTACAATTAACTTGATTTAACACATCTCGAGAGGTATTCGGAGACACAAATACCTGGGATTTACTGAGACTAACTCTCTGACCAGAAATGTTACAAAACTCGCACAATGTATGGCGGCGCATCACTCTAGCTTGAGACTTTGTCGCTTTAGCAAAAAGTATGAGGTCATCTGCGAAAAACAAATGAGATATACGGGGACCTCCCCTAGAAGCCACAACTAGACACCATTCCCTCCGAAAAACCTTTTTAGAAATAAATACAGAGAGTTTCTCCATACATAGCACAAACAGATAAGGAAGGCCTTATTCAATGTCCAGGGACAAGCCTTTTCTAACAGATTTAACTAACGTCTTTAAATAAAAGAAAAAACCTTGTCAGAGTATATACCAATAGGAGACCTCAGGGCGAGGTCTTTTTCTATATTCCGTGGCCATCTTGATAACTGGACTGAATGTCTCATCATAGTCTATACCCTCTTGCTGGTTGTAGCCTTTGGCTACCACGCGAGCCTTGTAGCGATCAATAGTCCCATCAGACTTTGACTTTCTCTTGTATAACCACTTGCAGCCGATAACTTTATTATCCGAAGGACGGGGAACGATGGTCCAAGTCTGATTTTGATAGAGGGCAGCAATCTCTTCATGCATGGCAGCAACCCTCTTCTGAGCTGATCGAAATTGAGTGGGTTCCTTCANTGTTTTCCAATTATTGTTCAATATTTCTTGTGTGTTTGGGGTTTCGGATTCTTTAATCTTGGGGTTCCGCATCTATGATGGCAAGAGAGAAGATGATGATGATGGATAATTTGAGGGCGAAAATTCTTTTCAAGTCTTTTGAAAGGATTTTAGCTGAATCATTCGAAATCAACCCACTATAAAAATTATTTACTTTTTCTTTCCGTATTTTGAAAGGATCCCTGCTTTAAGTCACCAGCTGTAATCCTTTCAAAATACGGGGGGCAAAAAGGAGATGGAAATGGAAGGAAAAGAAAATGCATTTTAAATCCATACATTAAGTAATGAGTTTTGGAATAAATGGAAATAGTATAAATAGATGGGGAAAATGTTAGGGTATGGTTGGTAAGTGGTTTTGAATCTATAGGTTTAGAAAAAAACAAGGGGTGGCTATAAAACGATGCTTGTATAAAGGATTGTAATAATGCATTTTAAGTTTTTAGGGATGCTTTTACAAAAGCTTCCCTTTTTTTTTTCCTAATATTTCAAATTTAATTTCCAACACTTTAAACCTTAACATAACACATAATAGTATGAATAACACAAATAGATAACAAAAATTAAATTTCATTTTGTTCAGGTCCAAATTCTTCATGAGGCACTCGGTTAAGACAACCACAAAACTTGATTTGAAATATTTCCATGTCCAGATTCTCCCTTATCACAAAATAGCATTATCACAAAATAAAGTACCAAAGCTGCCATTCGAAAGCATCATCAAAACTATTGTTATAAATTAAATGTAAGTGACAAAACCTAAACAATTCAAGTTTCACTCAATTAAGCCATAAATTGGCAATATGAAATCTAATTAAGCATAAGTAATATCTAAGCTTAAATTTTCTACTCCAAAGTAAACAAACAATGCACAAAAGATTTAGACAAGTTCTTTCACTTGTCTCATGGCTTGGGATCAAAACACTAAGATTTTGTCTTGTTATGCTATCAAAAGTGCCATACCCATCTTTCAGTCATTTTGTGTTAGCTCTATAAGGTCATGAACAGACTCTTATTAGTAAAAAGCATAAGTGAAACAATTGCTTGAATAACACCAGGCTTTTATCAATTCTTGTAGCAGAGGAAGAGGGCGCAAAGTAGTATGATTCACGCCGATGGGTCACAGTTTTTGTCTTGCCGAGCGATCTCCAACTTTTCACTCTGGTCCTCGTGTTACAGCACTGTGGAAAGCCAATACACCTAATACATCACAGTGGAGTGCAATTCCACATCACCATCACAATTTAATGCCAACTCACGTGCTTTTTTAGGACGGGTCACATTTGTCACCCAAATGAAAACACAAAATGAACATAATTTTCCTCAAAAAAAAAAAATTCTCCTTATCAAGGTATGATTTGCCAAATTTGTTCTAGATCAAACTAAACAGCAGCGTGCTGTTGGAATAGGTATGATTACCTATATGATTAAGTAAAGGAAACATAGAAGCTTTGACAGCGTTGAAAGAGAACAGCGATGCTTCATTTTGTATCGACTTGGGGTGCTAATGCTCAGATGGAAACAAACATAGGTGATGCGGAACCCCAAGATTAAAGAATCCAAAACCCCAAACACAGTATGAAGTCCAAACTGTAAGAAGAAGACCTAGGAGAGAGGATGATGCGGAACCCCAAGATTAAAGAATCCGAAACCCCAAACACACAAGAAATATTGAACAATAATTGGAAAACAAGAACCCGCCCTACCAAACCCTTAGATAACTTGTATCTAAAAACGTGGATTAGAAGGCTAGGGAAAGAGAAGAATAATCGCCACAAAGTATTTCTACTTTGATAAGATAATTCAACTCCTAATGCAACAAGAAGAAGAAATTGATTCCTCACCTTGCAAGAACACTCCTGGGAGCAGTAGGAAAATTAATTCTCTCAATTGATTAAAAATTCAAATCTCTTACAAAAGAAATTGATCCCCCTTTATATAAGGACTAGGGTTAGATCAAGAATCAATCTAAACCATAAAGTAATTAGGAAACTAATCCTAAGAAAATTAGGAAAGTAATCCTAAGGAA
This sequence comes from Ochetophila trinervis, assembly GCA_003254975.1. Classification (NCBI taxonomy): domain Eukaryota; kingdom Viridiplantae; phylum Streptophyta; class Magnoliopsida; order Rosales; family Rhamnaceae; genus Ochetophila; species Ochetophila trinervis. The sequence goes on from QANX01003100.1 coordinate 183,954, forward strand.
ATTAGGAAGGTAATCCTAAGGCTAAAAACATCCTAAGGAAATTAGGAAGGTAATCCTAAGGCTAAAAACTAACCCTAAATAAAAATAATCCGAAAATAGAAATAATTACAAAACTGCCATTATAATCTGAAAATAGCTAAATTACGAAATTGCCATTCTAAGTTGTTTATTTTAAAATGATGTCGTTTCGTCTCCGCAACTCCTAAGCATCATTATCAACTTCATCCTTTGCTTAGACATCATGCTTAAATCATCATTAGGCTTCGGAAAAGTGTTCAAATCATTTAGAAACTTGAATCTATCTTTATCCATAATTCTTTTCACAAGTCCAAGCATTCCTGCTTTGATCTTCTTAGCTCGAGAACGCGTCACTAGTCTATTAGGTAAGATGATGTCATCCTCTTTTACTCCAATGCTAGAATATGGTTCTATGATGCCCGCATCAGAGGAGCCAAGAGGAGGAAGGGATGACAACCTAAGTTCGATTAAGATGCACATTCCGCCATTCAAGGGAAGAAGTGATGCCGAGGCATACTTGGAATGGGAAAAGAAGGTAGAGTTAATTTTTGAATGTCACAATTACTCTGAGGAGAAAAAGGTTAAACTAGCTGCAGTGGAGTTCACCGACTATGCTTTAGTTTGGTGGGAGCAACTTATACAATCAAGGAGTAGGTATAGAGAAGATCCGGTCTCAACTTGGGATGAGATGAAGAGAATTATGAGGAAGAGGTTTGTACCATCATATATCTATAGAGAGCTTCATCAAAAGTTGCAGAGACTCACACAAGGGTCTAGGTCCGTAGAAAAGTATTACAAAGAGATGAATATGATTATGATAAGGGCCAACATTGAAGAGGATAGAGAAGCTACAATGGCAAGATTTCTAAGTGGGATGAACAAAGATATTGCCAAGGTGGTGGATCTACATCCATATGTGATGCGGAACCCCAAGCTTAAAGAAACTGTAATCCCAACACACAAGATGATATGGAACAAACCCTAGGTAAAAACCCGCCCTATAGCACCTCTAGTGATGCGGAACCCCAAGCTTAAAGAAACTGTAATCCCAACACACAAGATGATATGGAACAAACCCTAGGTAAAAACCCGCCCTATAGCACCTCTAGATAACAATTGTATCTAGCAACACTAATTAGAAGGCAAAGAATGAAATTGAAATTCGCCACAAAGTAAATACCTTTGATAAGAAGATCAATTCCCAAATGCAACAAGTAGAAGAAGAACTATCCTCACTTGGAACACACAAGTCTTGTTGAAAACAAGAATAGATTCTATTTAATCAATAATCAAAGTTGTCTTTAACAAGCTAGTAACCTCCCCTTTATATAGATATTAGGGTTAGGTTAGGAATCAATCTAGACCATAAAATAATTAGGAAAGTAATCCTAAGGCTAAAAACTAACCCTAAATAAATATAATCCGAAAATAGAAATAATTACAAAACTGCCATTATAATCTGGAAATAGCAATAATTACGAAACTGCCATTATAATCCGAAAATAGCTAAATTACGAAACTGCCATTGAAATCCGAAAATGGCTAAAATTATGTCGTTTCGTCTTTGCAACTCCCGAGCAGCATTACCACCTTTATTCCTTGCTTGGACATCATGTTTAAATCATCATTATGCCTCATAAAAGTGTTTGGATCGTGTGGATACTTGAATCGATCTTCATCAATTATTCTCTTCACAAGTCCAAGCATTCCCGCTTTGATCTTCTTAGCTCGAGAACGCGTCACTGGTCCACTTGGCAGCACAATGTCTTCACAATGAACATCCATGCTAGAAGAGCGCTCGATGCCCACATCATTTAGATAACAATTGTATCTAGCAACACTAATTAGAAGGCAAACACGAACATCCATGCTAGAAGAGCGCTCGATGCCCACATCAAAAAATAAAAGTAAAGGTTACAAGATACTATTTATGAAATGGAGAGCTGTACAAAAGATCCTATATTGGACCTTTGATGTGATGTCTTTGATTGAATTCACTTTCAAAATGATGGTCGAGATGCAAAAAGGCCTTTGTGGAAATTATTCAAGTGGGAGATCCATGTTAAGACGAATCATGCTTCACGGCTACTATTGGCGACACTACTTAAAGATTTGGAAAAATATGTAAGAGAATGTGAAAAGTGATAATGTTCACGCTAATGCATCACACTCCAGCGAATGAGTTGTCCATCGTTCTAGCCCTTGGCCATTTATTTAATGGGGGCTCAACATTGTAGGACCGTTCTCTAAGGCACCAGCTCAAAAGAAGTTAATTCTAGTGGCCATATACTACTTGCCAAAATGGATAGAGACATAATCATATACTACAATCAAGGACACAGATCTAGTCTAATTCGTCTGCATGTTCATAATATGCTGGTTCGGCCTGCCAAAGGTATTTATCTCAAACAATTGAACCCAATTCAATAGCAACAAAATCATAATTTTTTGCAAGGAATGGAAGATTAGCTTTAAGTTTTCAATGCCAAGCATCAAACAAAATGATACTCTCCACACTAAATAAGTGACTGAAAAAGGCTAAAGGTAGATGGACAAAAGTTCTATGGGCTTACAAAATAATAGTCCAGGCCCCCACAGAGTCAAAACCATTTTTCCTCGTCTATGGTGTTGAAGTAGTTTTACCAATAAAAATTTCAATATAGATAGCCATAACAAGTGGAAGCTTTGGGAAACAAAATAACCAACTGTTGATGCAAGCATTTGATGAAACAGAAAAGCATGGGAAGTAGCAGCAATCAAACTTGAACAATATCAACAAATAGTGGTTCGACACTATAAGAAAGGAGTGAATCCACAAAAATTCTAAGTTGGAGACTATGTGTCGAGAAAAGTATTCCAAAATACTCAAGGACTGAACATAGGAAAACTCAAAAAAATTGGGAAGGATTGCATCAAATCAAAGAGATAGTATGATCCAAAGCATGCATATTGCTGGATATGAAATGAACAAGCATACTGAGATGTTGGAATGCATAAAATTTAAGAGTTTACCTTGCAAAATCTTTCTTTTAAATATAAGTTATTTATATCAATAACCCAAAGACTTTTCCCCTTAAATTTTTCTGAAGTATATATAACCTCATTTAGATCTCCCATAATCACCCAAAGACTCTCGTCGGAATTTACCAGCTTCTCCAAACCATGCCAAAACCCATCTTTCTTCCTACGATAATGTGTGCCATGAGAAACAATCAAATGCCACCTTTAAGAAATAGAAAATCTTTGACTACACAGTACATGTCCAAGCCGATGTAGAAATAAGCTTTAGTTCCAAATCCCCAATCTAGAGTAACATCAAACCCCCAGCCAACCCAACTGTATCAACCACTTCGCAAACCTCAAACTCCAAGGATCTCATAATACAAAATAACTTTATAGACTGACACTTGGTATCCATTAAGAAAAGACACTTAGGTTTGTGCTTTTTGACTAAGGCTTTAAGAGCATTGGAAGTCTCAACACCTTCCAAACCTTTACAATTCCATGAGATAAAGCTCGCAGAAAAGAGGGGGGCATGCTTTGGCTTGCCTCTTGAAACTCCATTTACGTTGCCCTAGTACTAGAATAATCTTTTTGAGAACACAGACTATATGTCTTTCGTATTCCACCCTCCCTAGCTTGTTTCTTCTTGGATTTCTTGGACTTGTCAAGGATAAAGTGCAATCTATTTGTAAAGGACATGGAGGTTGCAATGATATATGTTCCTAACACATATTCGTAAGGCTTGTGGACCAATACATATCTTATCTCCAACTTTGTGATTTTCCCTTGTGTTTCTCTAAATGAGCCCACTAATTCCTTTGGGTTTGCATACTTTCTATGGTAATAGACCTTAGTTCTCTCATTTTCAGAACTAAAGCTTGTAAGGGTTAACAACTGAGCTTTCCCTAGCCTAACCCAACTAAGTAACTCCTCACCTGCCTAACTAATTGTAGAAGCTTCCCTGGCTCATGACAGATTGATCACATCCAAAGATTTTGAAGCCCACTCCAAAAATAACACTCAACTCGTACTTACTCATAATGGTAGACATTTCTGCCTACATCTGCTCATAAGTCCAGTCCTTTTTCCTTTGTAACGAAAGGAAGAAGGCTTATAGAGCTGGGCTCTTAACCAGATAGCTATGAAAGATCTCCAAGCTATCATCTTTATGTCCCATTACAGATTGTTGATTGTTGTTCATCGCCGAACTAGGTATGGCATCCTATACCTCCACCTGGACTGCAACAACACTACCAAGGTCTTTGGGGTGCTCACTAACTTTGGGATAATTTCAAAACCTCTTACCGAGAAGGAACTAGTACACTGAGAAAAGTTGGATGTTATTTACAATCAGTTCTTAACCAGGGACTATATAGTTTTTCTGCTATACCCTGACGATTTTTCACCATGGTAAACTCATAAAAGCTACATCTCCCAATTACATGGTAAAAAAGATCACATTTGTAGCAAAAGTTTGAAAGCCTCTCCTTCTTAAACTGAATCCAAGCCTTTTCACCATCTCTTATCTCCTGGAAATAACATGCCAGAAAATGAGAGTTCACTGAATAATCGACCCTCATTCTAAAGAATCGATTGGCAACTATAGTTCATTTGTTAATGGAATCTTCATGAAATTTGCCCATGATATTTCTGATCAACAGCACACTCTCCAAATGCAATAAGTTCAAGGGAAGCCGATGTACTTGTATATAAAAGGTAGATAGCTGAAAGGAGATATCCTCCACATAACGTTCTTTAGGCTATTCCTTCAAAATTAGATGAGCACCATTGAGGGCCCAAAGTCGTCGGCAAAAAATATTGATCTTCTCATCCACTTTGTAGAAAAAGTTAACTTAAATAAAATGCTATTACATTTTAATTCTTAAGATGATTTATAAACTTGAAAAAAATTATTAAATAAAAAACTAACCTTTCTTCTTTTATCCACCAGTTTTTGTTTTAAAAATATGTTTTATATTTGACAAATTATAATAACATATTTTGTATTAATAAAAATAGTGAATTTTATTTTTTGAAAAAAAATATTATTAAGGAATTTCTTTTTGTTTTACAAATCAAACACAGTGCCTAAACTAATAAATAGTTACAAGTTAATATATTTTAACTATGGATTTTGACATAGTAAGGATGCCATGAGGACCTTATAGTAAGAACATTCTATGTGAAGTGTTATCCATGTTGATTGTCATAAAATGAACAAATTATCAATTAAATTTTGAAATGACTTGGCATTATTTACATGATAAGTTTTGCCAACTAGAGTATCCTTACAATGATGTCGGTAATGCATTTTTTACTATATTATAACTTTTTAAACTATATCAATAACAAATTAAGAAATGTTATATTATAATGACCAACAACATATTCAAACAATTTGTAATCATAAAGTTGGCTATAATAAATTTTTATGACAAGAATTTCGATTTGGTTTATTCTATATATTTTATAAATTAAATGATGTAATTAAAAGTGATATTATGCCATTAATGATTTTAATTAACATTAAATTACAGTATAATATGATCTGGAATATAAATACACTTCTTAAAAATTTTCAGCACAATTATATTATTTAAACATACTGAGAGAAATATTAATTAGTATGAAACTAAAAAATATAATTTTTTTCCTGAAATAAAGATTATGTAAATGTAATATTTAACCTTTTACTTTGTAAAATATGTTTGGTTTCATTTTTCACTAAGGGGAAATATGATTATTTAAAATATTTTTTTAATAAAAAGTTATTAGAGGTTGATTATAATATTAAAAGTTATTTACAAATTACAAGTAGCTTGTATTGCCATAAAGACACAGGGCGTAGCCAAATATTAATTTTTAAATAAAATAAAATAAGAACATAGGTTTGAGGAAACCAAACAACAACTAGCCGAATCTTAAGAAAGAAAATAGAACTAACAACTAAATACCATATGATCAAAACAAACATATACTAAAAAAATTGAAATTATGAATACCCATAATGTCCTTTGCATGCGATGCAGCACAAAAAGAAGGCAACGTAAACCATCAATCCACGGCTGCTGAAGCAATTGCATGTTTAGATAGGTCACCGACAACCAAATTACTCCTTCTAATATCGAAGCAACAAAATGAATAGATATAATATGATGTAAGCAAGAGGCTCATGCTGCTTTGTATTTCCATGGAACATTCAAAGACTTAGCGGTATGCATATTAACTACATAATTCGTATCACTCTCGAACCAAATAAAATTCCAAAAGAAGCTCCTGATATAATCAATTATATAATTGCAAGCAATTTGGCCTCAAAAGCAGACGTATGCCCTACAGAAATTGCTAAACAACATGTTACAAAACTTTTTAAAGTTCGAAACACTCATACACATCCTGCAAATCATGGGCTTCCATTTTCTATTTTTTCTATATTAACTTTAATCCAGTGTGCACTAGGAAAGGACCAAGTAATGGGTATGATGTTTGGGGCCTTACATGGCACACCTTTCAATCCAAGCCGATGCAAAATTATACGTTCTTCAATTGAATTAAAGATATCCCCCGATAGTAAGTTGTTTGCTTCTTGAATTGAATGCTAGATAAAGAATAGAGCATGAACAATATAGATTAATTCCACATGGAAGGTTTCCTGGTTTCGTGCAAACCAAATAGCTACCAAGCTTGCAAAAATTACATATTTCCATAGAGAGAAAAGCTGCAGGCTCTTATGGTGTCACATGGCTGAATTGAAAAGTGACCAACCAACTGAGCTTGAAAATTCTAGAGATGTTTGGAAAGTTAATTCAAGACTAGACCAACTCCTCTTATCAACGGGCAATATAAGCATAAATTCTAAACATACTCAACCTCACTCTTACACAATCAACATTGAGAGGGAAAAGAAGTTTTATGTAGCTAGTCATTTGTAGGTAAATGATCATATAATAGTCACCAAACCAAAATAGACCGAATGATGCTGTGATCAACAATTTTGCAAGTATACGAATCGCTTCAAGTAAAAAAATGGTCCTTTTAGGAAAGACGTATGTCGAATTCAAAGGGACTATTTCCAAACTACTAGAATTCTTAAATCTATATGTGATATTAAGCTACCAAATTGAAATTGCAAGAAATAAAAGCATGAAAAATTAAATTGCAAGAAAATAAATGAAAGATATATGAGAACAATCTTTATATCAATAACAAGTGTCACAAGTTTGTTACAAAATAAAGATCAAAACAAAAATACAAGAAAAAGAACAACTTTTTGTGCTTGTTATAATGGACGAGTTTGATGATGGATGATGAGAGTAGGTAGCTCAACTAAAGTGATGGTTTGGGAGAGTTATGCAAGGATAAAAGATGGTGATTTAGATGGTGTGTATTAAGGATTGAATGATTTCACACATAGGAGAAGAAAGAAAGGCGAATGACAACAATGGTTGCTTGGTGGTCACAGTTTGATGATGGTGATGGTATATTGGCCTTAATGGCTATGAAGAGGTAGCTTTTGGAAAGAAAAAAAACAGAAGGGAGAAGGAGAGAGGTTTAGGAGACAAAGGAGAAGAGAAGGAAAAATTAGGGCATGGATTTTGAACCTTCCGCAAACATGATGTATATATAAGTTTAGGGTTGGAGTTTGATGAGTTGTGATCACAACTTGACTTCCTTGGCGGCTTCTTGTTGTAGGTAAACTCTTTCTTTGTATTTATTTTGAATTTCATTTGCAACTTGTTGTAACAGGTCATCCATAGGTCAAGGATTTGATTGCATGTCAAGCAGACATGACAACTATGCATATATTTCTTTATTTTCCCTGCCCCATTATTTCCTTATTTTTTCTTTTCTTCATTTTCTCCTCCCCTGGCCTAATATATGGACTATACTCAACTATGCATAAATTAGATCACTCGCAAGTACAGGAATTAACACGTCATAAAGTAGTTTAGAGTAAACCAAATATGATCCCACGAGGAATAATGTCTAAAACTAATTTTAATGCTAACTAAACTAAGAAAAGTAAATTGCAAAAGTTGGTTGATTGATTGTGTTTTGAGAAAACAAATTAAAAGGCAAAGTAAAATAAAATCTATTTGAAAAGTAAGAAATCAAAATAAACAAAAGAATCAAAGATTCAAATTGATGATGAAACAATGATTATGACTTCACCACTACTAATCCTATTTAGTTTCTATGCATTTTGACCCCTTAGGCTGCGTTTGTTTGACCTGATATGGGAAGGGATTGGATTTCTATATCAGGTCCCCTCCCTTATTTAGCGTTTGGTAGTGGCATTAGAATAGGATTAAGAAATCCAGTCACTTATCCAATCCAGTCACTTATACTAATTTCTAATCCCGGAGAGACTCACAAGATTAGAAGACCTGGACTAGGATTTGGACAGAAATTGCGATTTTGCTGCTTGAATCGAGCTGCTCCCCCTGCGTTCCAAGAGATTTGCTTCAATATGCTTCATATGCTCCCCCTGCGTTCCGAATCTCATTTTTTCTTTTGTATTTGTCATATCCGAATAAGGCTTTCATTTGCGTTCAATTTTTCATTTTGTATTTATTTTCTAATGTTTCTAATATTTTTGTTATTTATATCGTAGAAATTACACTAATATATTTTGTATATATATAAATACTAGTAATGGCAGATAAAAAAATATATGTTGTGTTCAGAGAAAAACAACCAGGAATTTATGACTCATGGGTAGAATGTCAAGAACAAATTCATGGATTCAAAGGCAACTAATACAAATCATATAATTCAATAGATGAAGTAGAAATAGCTTATGTTTCATACATTGAAAGTACAATTAAAAATAATAATAAATGCTCTACAATATATTAGAAATATATTACAATCTATTTTATATATCATGTTTATTTAAATTAATAATTAAATTACATTTTATAATATCATTTATAAAATATAAAATATATTATTAAATTGAAATACAATCCAGTCCAGTCCAAGACTGCACCAAACACAGTATATCAAATCCTATCATCTAATCCGAGAATGCACCAAACACATAACAACATTTGAGAAATCCAATCCTGCTATATCCAATCTTGCCAGCTATATCTGATCTGATCCGATCCTGTGTACCAAACTCACCTTTAGTGCATTTTGGTCTAGCAAACATAAGATTTTTTAATCATCTCAAATCTAAACTACCAAATTTAAGTCTTAACATATGCAAACACAATAAGCTCTTGGTAAGGTGTCATTGAGCATGATGATATTCCTATCTATCATGTACTTCATTGTTCTTTCATATTATATTCCTTATCCATAAGCCAGTATAATACTAGATTTATTGACATTTTCCTTATAGAAAAATTAGCTATTAATGGGAGACATTCAATGGGTATTTATAGGAATATAGTGATGCAAAATAACTTGGGAGGCAAGTAAAAGCCCTAAAAGATATTTTTTAAATCTTCCTCTGATCTCATAATGAAATTAGGATTTATTTATTTATATAAATTCAAATAAAATTTGAAAATACAATGTCTCCCAACCATTTACTAAGGTGCTGGCCATGTAAGGGATTTATGGTTAGTTTTTGCCTCCAATAATAAATCACACTCCAACAAAATATTAGGAAAATAGAATAAAGTGACCTATGATATCAAGTTACTCTCTACAATTAATAGTCATAATTAATATAGAAATGTATTTTCAGACTTTCCAAATGGCATATGATGTGGCAATAATAACACACCTAGCTTGAGAATGATGATGTGGCAATCTCATTCATGAATACTTAGATGGCATCCTAGCTGGCAGCCACACTGATGTGGGCATCGAGCGCTCTTCTAGCATGGATGTTCGTGATAAGGACATTACGTTGCCAAGTGGACCAGTGACGCGTTCTCGAGCTAAGAAAATCAAAGAAGGAATGCTTGGATTTGTGAAAAGAATTATGGATGAAGATCGATTCAAGTTTCCAAATGATTTGAACACTTTTCCGAGGCCTAATGATGATTTAAGCATGTTGTCCAACCAAGGGATGAAAGTCGTAATGATGCTCGAGAGTTGCGGAGACGAAACGGCATCATTTTAAAAATAAACAACTTAGAATGGCAATTTCGTAATTTAGCTATTTTCGGATTATAATGGCAGTTTTGTAATTATTTCTATTTTCGGATTATTTTTATTTAGGGTTAGTTTTTAGCCTTAGGATTACCTTCCTAATTTCCTTAGGATTACTTTCCTAATTTTCTTAGGATTAGTTTCCTAATTACTTTATGGTTTAGATTGATTCTTGATCTAACCCTAGTCCTTATATAAAGGGGGATCAATTCTTTTGTAAGAGAGATTTGAGTTTTTAATCAATTGAGAGAATTAATTTTCCTATTGCTCCCAGGAGTGTTCTTGCAAGGTGAGGAATCAATTTCTTCTTCTTGTTGCATTAGGAGTTGAATTATCTTATCAAAGTAGAAATACTTTGTGGCGATTATTCTTCTCTTTCCCTAGCCTTCTAATCCACGTTTTTAGATACAAGTTATCTAAGGGTTTGGTAGGGCGGGTTCTTGTTTTCCAATTATTGTTCAATATTTCTTGTGTGTTTGGGGTTTCGGATTTTTTAATCTTGGGGTTCCGCATCACACACTTTCCTTATATATCCTCTAAGTTTGTCGTTCAGATTCAAAGCATATTTTTGATAAACAAATAAACTCTTAATTCATTGATTCCAATTGGAAAGTTCTATCTATATCTTAGCTTTCCAAAAATATATTATTTGCAAGATTCTGACATCAAGAAGGCATTCAACTATCACTTTTCCCACAAGAGTGCAAGTCTGTTGCAATTGCAGATTTTGTTTAACTTCAAAACTAAGATGGTACAGATTGGCTAATCCGATTGCAATGATTTTTTTATTTAGCTTGATAATGTGAAACTTTGATGACATATAATAGAATGACTTGGCTTGGCTCACTTAATTCATTTTCACCTTCAAAATTACTTGAATCTTCAAATCTGGACTTTTCGAAATCCAAATATGGAAAAAAATAAATATGACAAGTTTGGACCTAAAATCCTATAAATACAAATTTTTCCCTCTCACTAATTTTGCATCCCTTTTTCATAATTTGACATCATTCTCATGATTTGAACATTAAAAACACATAGATTATAGTTTTTCCCTTTACTATGTAAAATGACCAAAATATCCTTCTTTTGTGTTGAATTTGCAAAAATTCTTCTTTTCACCTACAAAAGAAAAAAATAATAGAAAAAAATGAATTTTTTTTAACAAAATAAGCACATTCTATAAAATAATTTGCTCAGAAAATAGCCTAAAAAGTTGCAATTTTTAGTCTTATCAACCACACCAAACTTAGAATTTTGCTGGTCCCTTGGCCAACAAAAATAATTTAACTTCAAAAAAATCCTTTCCTTTATTAACATGATTATGGTTGCCTCATAGATTGCATAAATATCAACTCAAAATTGACTTCATAATATGATGCAACTCAAACACTTTATTTTCTATTCAATATATTATTCCTTCCAAAAGTGTGTGTGTATGATCAAAGTAATACCTTCAAAGTCACGCTTGAATAAATTTACACTAATAGAGATAATAAAGATGCTTATCAATTTCATATGCAAGACATAATTGAAACACTCTCCACTATAAGAAATGTAAAGGCTAAAGAGTAATGGATAAAAGAAAGAAAAATATATATGAAAAATAAATCTCAAGAAAGAATACTTAAACTAATTTTCAATGAATACAAGTTTAATGTTGGTTTCTTTCTTCCTACACAATATTCTTTTCTATTTCCCTACCTTTAAACTTCAAAAACATTTTTTTTTGGGTAAAAACATATTCTTTTGTAAAGTTGTTGTATATTTCCTTTTTCTTTAATTTTTCTATGATTTTCGTTTCGAACATTTAACATACAAAAGCACATATATGCTTGGCCGTAGAAAAAAAAAATTGCCAAATTACCTCCCCAAAGTTTATTTGTAGCAATCCCCAACATTATCATGCTTTTAAAATTATATTCACATCAATTTAAGCTCTCTATAATAAGGTAGGACAATATATTATTTAGGCTCATAAGGGTAGGAAATTGGGTTTAATGAAAAACAAGACTCTAATATGCATCAAAGTGCACTCTGAAGGCTAAAATAGGTACTGAATGTAATATCTAAAATGTAGACTTGAAAGACTCAAACTTAATAATAAAGATGCCTTATATCACTTTTTAGGAAATGCATTACTCTAGGATTTCACCTCAAGTGTCAATCATGAAAGTTTTAAAATTCAATGAAATTTCGGCACTTTATGATTGTAAATATTCTTCAAAACAATCTAAATTATGTAAAAAAATGGTCATTGTGCTCAAAATGTTTGGAAGAAAATAACATAAGAATATTATTTTGGGTATCTAAGCTTGCACAACACAAATCCATCAATTAATAATCAATGCATTTTCAATTATATTCTCATGATAAGATCATTATACCTAAAAAGGACCAAAGAAGACAAAAACATCCAAGGCCCTCTTGGTCAAAAAGTAATTATGTTTGTAAATTTTGATTTTTTTTTTACTAAAACAAAACAAAACTAATGTACAAGCATAACATAGTTCACTAGACAATAAGGTAGTACGGAGAAACTTCAAACATTGAAGTCCACCCTAAAATTTGAAATGAACATTATCCTCAATGCTATAAATCATAGGGAAGCAAGTAAAAAGTAGAGAAAAAATAAAATACTACCCTCTGGAGTCCAATTCAAAGAGGCAAAAGGGTAGTTTGCAAAAAAAATAAAAATTATTACCTTGTTTATTCAATTCTTCCATCTGATTCCTCTTGTTCTAAAGCAAAAACCATTCCATCAATCATTTTAAGCTTCTAAAACACCTTACTATAAACATGTTAAACAAAATAATTGAATATAACAAAGGAAAGTGAAGAAATAATCAATGTAATAATATAGAAGCAAAATAAAAAAGTAGGTTTAGAGAACATCACTCGATCTTTGACATAAAACATTTACAATTCTTCACTTGAAGGCTTGGAAATTGATCTCTATACTTGGTATGCAACCAAACGTGATCATTCACCAAAAGTCATGCTTCCATGCACCTAGATGAAATAAAATGATCCAAATGCAAAAATTAACTTTATAAAAAATTCCAGCAAGCTTCCAACTTGCTTCTAACTCAATTTTTTTTTTCTTTTTCTTTTTCTTCAACCTAACTAAAAAAATATCAAACTAATAGTTTAAAAGAAACAAAAAAAGAAAAACAAAAGGAATGAGAAAAAGTTGAGAAACTCTCCTTAAAAAAGGAAACGAATCCGAGAACATCTTGAAGGGTTTTACTTGAAATTTTGACTCTTATTTTCTCCACTTTTGGCTTGATTTCATGGATAAAATCCTTATTAACCTAAAAATAAAAACAAAACAGCATGTAATCAAAATTTTAATTTAAAATAGACCACAAAATAAAAAGACATAAAATAAAAAATTCCTTGGAGTGTCTCCCAAAAGCACTTGTTTATAGTCATTAGCTTGACTCATTTTTTTCTTCTTTTTCATTCCTTAAAATCTCGGGGGAGATTTACATTTGTTGCTCAAAAGTTTTCTTGCCATTAGTCAAGGTAAGAATTCCCTTTTCCATGTGAAGGATGACTTCACTAGTCTTCGTAAAAGATTTCCCAAATATTAATAGCTCTTCATCATTCGTAAATCCTTTCAATATCACAAAATCAATATGAAAAGCTAAATCTTCTAATTTTACAACAATACTTCTCAACATTCCAAGAGGTGAGGTCAAAATATTATTAGGAAACTTCACATTATAATCATATATCTCTAATTTCTTCATTTAATTAATCCTTGATCTAACAAAACAAGAATAAGACATCATATTACATAAAGTGCCACTATCAAATAAGTATTCATTAAAATAACACCATCAATACTCCTCCTCACAACGAAAAGACCATGATCAACTTGTTTTCGAGGTAACTCAATTACCTTTTCTTTTCCTTTTCCTAACTCCTTTTTTTGCTTTACTTCCTCTTCATCTTCTTCTTTCTAAACTTTTTTCCTAAATTTCTTTTCTTATATTCTTCAAATCTTTCATTCGTTTTATGTTTTTTTATTTTTCTTCTTAAAACCTATCAAACTTTTTATCCAAATCTTCCTCTTTCTCACATTCATCTTCTAAATCTATCACCAATTGCTTTTTTTTTTCTTTTTCCTCACTTTGTTTTTTTGTTCTCTCTCTCTCTCTCTCTAACCTCTTTTGTGACTCCTCAAAAATCAATTTTTCAACTCCTAAGTATTGTAACCATCACCTCTTCCAATACCTTAGCTCCTAAAAATCACCCATCTCCGGCGACAGTAAGCCGCTGCAAACCCCAAAAATGGAAGTCCAAGTCCTCGACTACCTATTAATTAATATTCCAGCCCTGAAAACTCTATTTTTGCTGAAAAAGGAGAAAAGCCGACAAAGATGTTTTCCTCTGACTGCCAGAATCCTACAACTTTCAAGGAAAAGAGGCAGCCCCTCGCTCTATTTTGAGACCTTCTAAACCTGATTCCACCCTTTATTTTGCTCAAATCTAGCTCGTTCAATTCGTATTAACATCCCAAGCGAGACCGTAACTCTTAGGTGAAAATCCAGCCACCGTCGACTCACGCACAACAAATTGAGTTGAGGTTTTGGGTACTATGGAAATCTATTTACTGTGGATTTTGAGAGGTAAAGGTATGAGATTCATCTTAATATATTTGTTTATATACTTGAAGTTTAATTTTGGTTTACTAAATTCATAAGTTCTATGATGAAAGTGAGGAAATCTTTGCATGAAATTTGATTGGGAGTGAAATACAAGGAAAATTTGTGGTTATTTTGGTTGTTGACGTGGGTTTGATAAAGAGATAAATTTTGGTTTTATGGTTATTTTTAGTTTTTAAAAGTTATGATGTATGCGGGTGCTAAAATAATAAAATTTTGGTATCAAATAGTTGGTAATATCACTTTTTTGAAAAATGTGTTTTTGTAGAGATTAGATGATCTATGAGAACCCTCAAGAACTATTTTTGGCTTAGGCGTAACAAAGTTGTGAACGAAACTATATAACATTTTAGGGTTAAATATGTGTACTTATATATATATATATAATTACATTTTTGTTTAATTAGTTGGAGAGTATGCTTTTGAAATGTTTGATAAACTTACGTTATAGGCCTAGCTCAGCGAAAAGGCAAGTCTTTCGAGTCTAGGTTCAAGTGATGGTTCACCAATAAGAGATCAATGAAAAATGAGCCTACTCCTAAGTACTGCAACCATCACCTCTTCCACTACCTTAGCTCCTAAAATGGTTTAGTAGAAAAGCTTTTTTTCGAGTACAACTTTCAAAGCGAGCTCTCCTTTATACACATTAATTTTAGTTCTACTCAAAGCTGGAAAGGCTCTTCCTAAATAAATTATTCAAAAGGCAAGGAATAAAAAAACCCCTTCTATCTTCAATTTGTCTTCTTGGGAATTCCTTGAGAAATAATGCATTTTTTCTTTCAAACATCCTCCTTGAGATGACGAGGTATTGATCTTAAATGAGATACATACTTTCCATACCATTATTTTTCCAAATCATTCAACATAATATCTAACATCTTCAAACTTGCATCTTTTTTCATCATTCTCTCATGGCTCTCAGCATCTTTAGCTTAATGACCATTGGAAATCTCTTCTTTTTCCTTCTCCTCCACATGTACGCGTTGAGCTTCTTTATCCTCAAAGTGGTCGGCCTTCATTTGCTCATTTATAGTTACCTCTACCATGTGCACTTGCTTTTTGGGGTTTGTCTCAGTTTAGCTTGGTAATATTCTTTGAGCTCTGTTGAATAGATTTGCTAATTGTCAGTCTCAGGTCCCTTGATTGTTGCATTTTAATTTTGAAACCATAACCTTGTTTCCTGCATGAAAGAGTTTTGAACATGTAATAGGTTAGCCAATGCTTATTCAATTCTAGACACCTTATTTTCTAAGCCATTATTTCAATTATTAGTAGAAAATAAAAGGTAAGAAAATAGTGGGCATTTGGAGTTGGTATTCTCTCGTCTTTGTTGGTTTTGGCTTTGAAATCCAGTTCTTTGCTTTGGTTGGCCACCTTGATTGTTCCCATTGTTGTTCCATGAAAAATTAGGGTGATTTCTTTATCCCAAATTGTATGTGATGGAGTAGGGTTTGTTGTGTTCTTTGCCACTTTGGAAATTACCTACAAAATTAACTTCATTAGAAGTTTCAATTTTAGTTAGACAATCATTGTCATTTTGTTCTTCAAGCAACAAACAACATAAGAAATATTAAAGAGGTTAGGTTTTGACAAATTTTTGGTCCATGGATTTCATAACTTTTTAGATAATACTATTGGTCAAGGCATTCACATCTAGGCTTTCCACAAATTTGGTTTTTATCTTCTTTATGGGGCCCTCTCTAATTGGTATTGATAAGTGCTTATGGACATGCCTTCAATTAAGTCATATGCCTCTTGTGCTATCTTTTTCATAATTGCTCCATCCGCGGTTGCATCTAACATATGTTTAGTAGTAAACTCAACACCATTATAAAAATTTTGTACTTGCATCCAAAGTGGGAACCCATGGTAAGGACACTACCTAAGAAGATCTTTGATTCTTTCCACGACTCATATAGAATCACATGGTCCCGTTTGTAGAAGTTACAAATCTCCTTCTTCATCTTGGCGGTCTTGCTATAGGAAAGAATTTGATGCGGAACCCCAAGATTAAAGAATCCGAAACCCCAAACACACAAGAAATATTGAACAATAATTGGAAAACAAGAACCCGCCCTACCAAACCCTTAGATAACTTGTATCTAAAAACGTGGATTAGAAGGCTAGGAAAAGAGAAGAATAATCGCCACAAAGTATTTCTACTTTGATAAGATAATTCAACTCCTAATGCAACAAGAAAAAGAAATTGATTCCTCACCTTGCAAGAACACTCCTGGGAGCAATAGGAAAATTAATTCTCTCAATTGATTAAAAACTCAAATCTGTCTTACAAAAGAAATTGATCCCCCTTTATATAAAGACTAGGGTTAGATCAAGAATCAATCTAAACCATAAAGTAATTAGGAAACTAATCCTAAGAAAATTAGGAAAGTAATCCTAAGGAAATTAGGAAGGTAATCCTAAGGCTAAAAACTAACCCTAAATAAAAATAATCCGAAAATAGAAATAATTACAAAACTGCCATTATAATCCGAAAATAGCTAAATTACGAAATTGCCATTCTAAGTTGTTTATTTTTAAAATGATGCCGTTTCGTCTCCGCAACTCCCGAGCATCATTACGACTTTCATCCCTTGGTTGGACAACATGCTTAAATCATCATTAGGCCTCGGAAAAGTGTTCAAATCATTTGGAAACTTGAATCGATCGGAAGGTAATCCTAAGGCTAAAAACTAACCCTAAATAAAAATAATCCGAAAATAGAAATAATTACAAAACTGCCATTATAATCCGAAAATAGCTAAATTACGAAATTGCCATTCTAAGTTGTTTATTTTTAAAATGATGCCGTTTCGTCTCCGCAACTCCCGAGCATCATTACGACTTTCATCCCTTGGTTGGACAACATGCTTAAATCATCATTAGGCCTCGGAAAAGTGTTCAAATCATTTGGAAACTTGAATCGATCTTCATCCATAATTCTTTTGATGCGGAACCCCAAGATTAAAGAATCCGAAACCCCAAACACACAAGATATATTGAACAGTAATTGGAAACAAGAACCCGCCCTACCAAACCCTTAGATAACTTGTATCTAAAAACGTGGATTAGAAGGCTAGGGAAAGAGAAGAATAATCGCCACAAAGTATTTCTACTTTGATAAGATAATTCAACTCCTAATGCAACAAGAAGAAGAAATTGATTCCTCACCTTGCAAGAACACTCCTGGGAGCAATAGGAAAATTAATTCTCTCAATTGATTAAAAACTCAAATCTGTCTTACAAAAGAATTGATCCCCCTTTATATAAGGACTAGGGTTAGATCAAGAATCAATCTAAACCATAAAGTAATTAGGAAACTAATCCTAAGAAAATTAGGAAAGTAATCCTAAGGAAATTAGGAAGGTAATCCTAAGGCTAAAAACTAACCCTAAATAAAAATAATCCGAAAATAGAAATAATTACAAAACTGCCATTATAATCCGAAAATAGCTAAATTACGAAATTGCCATTCTAAGTTGTTTATTTTTAAAATGATGCCGTTTCGTCTCCGCAACTCTCGAGCATCATTACGACTTTCATCCCTTGGTTGGACAACATGCTTAAATCATCATTAGGCCTCGGAAAAGTGTTCAAATCATTTGGAAACTTGAATCGATCTTCATCCATAATTCTTTTCACAAATCCAAGCATTCCTTCTTTGATTTTCTTAGCTCGAGAACGCGTTACTGGTCCACTTGGCAACGTAATGTCCTTATCACGAACATCCATGCTAGAAGAGCGCTCGATGCCCACATCATCTTTTCACAAATCCAAGCATTCCTTCTTTGATTTTCTTAGCTCGAGAACGCGTCACTGGTCCACTTGGCAACGTAATGTCCTTATCACGAACATCCATGCTAGAAGAGCGCTCGATGCCCACATCAGAATTTGTCTAAGAAGTTTGCATCCATCTCCTCTCAAGTAGCTATTAAACCTATGAGCAAAGAATGAAACAAAAATTTTTCCTCGTTCGTTAAAGTTCAAGGAAAAAGTCTAAGTCTAAGAGCATCGTTATAACTACTTTAAGAACTATCAACAAAATTTTAAATATGTTCATTAGGGTCCACATGAGATTATTCATTAAAATTAATACTAGCAAACAAATAAATAGTAGATGATTTAATTTCACAATTGTTTGCTTGGATTGGTGGCCTCATAATGCAAGATTGGTCTCCAACTCTTCTATGGATAGCATACTCCCATATTGGTCTTTCATCTTCTTATTGTTAAGCTCCCTCCTCAATATTCGTAGGTTGAGCAAGAAACTTAAGATTTTCCATTGGTGGCACAAATTGACTTGATGGCTTCTAGACTTGGCCACCCTCTGTTTCCTTCTTCTTTCTCTAAGTATTCTTTCGAGTTTCGGATTTAAGCTGACTTCTCATTGTGCTCATAACCTAAAAAAAAAAAGCTATAAAGCAAAAACAAAAACAACCTAACTCGAATAAAGGCAACAAAAGTTAAACAAACTAAGAAAATAATAAAAATAGTTCAAAATCAAAACTGGACAGCAAGCAAACAAAATGGAAACCACGTAAAACAATGAGTTAAAAATAAAAACAAATGCAAAAATATGCAAAGAAAAATAAAACAACTAATATACTATCAAAATCTAACATAGAAAACAAATAAAATGATGGACTAAAGTAACTAAAATGTAATTTAAACACTAAAAATATGATCTGGACAGAAACTAAAGTAATGGAGAAACAGTGCAAAAATCAAAACATAAGATGCAAATACAACTACTATGCAATCCAAGAACAAAGAGACTTAAAATAAAGAAAAATAAATGATTAAAATAAATTTTAAAGGCGTAAAAAAAAACAAAAAAAAATAAAAAATAAAAACTGGACAGCAAGCCTAATTAAGACTGAAAGCAAAACAAATAAATAAAAATGCCAAAATTGAGCACAAATTAATCTAAGGGTATTTAGATCGACTAACTACAACTTTAGACATGAAAGAAACAAGAAAATTATATTTAAATGCCCAAAAATTGTAAAAGAAGCAAATTTTCATTACCAAACAAGAGACGCCAGTGCCTAGATGCTATATTTTGGGTGATAAGGCAATGTGGTCTCTTGTTTTTGTAATGAAAATATTTATCAGCTTTTCAATAGATATTAAAAAATGACAGAAATAATGGTAGGAAAATCTGAAATTTTTTTATTAATATGTCATAAACATGCATGCAAAAGGGAAAATTAAAAAAAAAAAAAAAAGTCTCTAACAATTTGAAAATTGAACACAACCAAAACCGAATTGATGCTTTTTAATTTTTCAAATTGAAAATTTAAGACTTTGAAAACACATAAAATAGAGCTCAGAAAAATATTGAAAAAATTTAAATTCAAATGATTGAGGGATGAATTAACAAACAAAAGGAACAATTAAAATAAAATATCTAGATGACTCAAAACTTAATTCAAACTGAACTGGACACATTTAATAAAAGTTGAAAATAAAGACAAATCACTACAACAAAAATGCTAATAGGAGACGAAAAAACGGCGTTGCAAATTTTAAACTGTGACGTAAGTTATTGTGTCATATAATCGACTATCGCTGAAAGTGTAAAATATTAGCGACAGATAAAATGGCG
Organism: Ochetophila trinervis; assembly: GCA_003254975.1. Lineage (NCBI taxonomy): Eukaryota > Viridiplantae > Streptophyta > Magnoliopsida > Rosales > Rhamnaceae > Ochetophila > Ochetophila trinervis. The sequence goes on from QANX01003100.1 coordinate 204,366, forward strand.
ACACATTTTGTTGCGAAAAACATAGTGACGCATAAACATTATCGCAGCTGTCTGTTTTTCATGACAAACATCCGTCGTGAATAACATCACCATTAGCAACACATTTCGTCGCGAAAAATGGGTCTATTGGCGACACCAATTGTGGTGTTATTCGTGACAGAAATTCGTCGTGAAAATCAACCTAATTGGGGACGCATTGCGTGGCCAACTTATCAGTTTTTGTGACAATTTTTCATAGCCAAAAACTCCAAATGAGCGATGCACTGCGTCGCCAATTGAAGAGAATTGGCCACCATTATTCGTCCCTGAATTAGTTGGTGACGAAGGGCTTCGCCAAAATATGTATGAATTAGTGACCAAATTCGTCTATAATTATTAAGGCCATTTTTTAAAAATGCAGCATATCCTATATAAGACGTTGCCGAATAATTCAAATTTAATGTTAGTGACAAATTAAATGATTTTCTTAATTTATACTTTAATAGTTTAAATTAATTGAAAAGAAATTAATTTACTATTATAATTTAGTCTCAATAAATCGATTATATCTTAAAATCTCATTTGAATATTTTATAAAATAAATTTAAATTTAAAAATATTATTAATTAAAATTAAACGAATTTAAATTTCATTATCTGTTATAAAATAATGAATAATTTATTGCAAATGATTAATTTAGTAAAAATGAGAATCAATTAGTAATAAAAAATACAGATGAAAAAAAAATGCAAATTTTTAAAAATAGTGTGAACAACAAAATTAAATACATTAATATCTTTCTGTAAATACAATAATTAAATGCGACATTGTTTTTTGTCACCTGCCCATTTTGCTCTGAAGCTATCTACGTACTGCTGGGTCCAAATTACATTTTGAAACTACACATATAGACCAAACAAGTAGTTCAAATAAGTATCAACTAATAATTACCATTTTTTATTGAGTGTAAAAATGTTACTAATTATTACCATCTCTGCTAAATTTTCTCGAATAACATTATTTATTAAAATGTCCCTCATAATCATCGCATAATACCCACATTTGGTATTTTCTGGTTGTTTTACCGTCTATACAAAATTGATACAAGAATGTTATCATTATATTAAATAGCTAAGTAGCCATCTAACCATATACATTAAAAGTGTATTTACATCTATGAATATATTTTTATGTATACTAATATGTACTATATGTACCTTTGTTTGAGGCCATCTAAGCTTTTCGAACTTAGCTTGTAAGAGACAACTTTGATTATTGATTAAATAGAATATTTTCTTGTTTTCAACAAGACTTGTGTGTTCCAAGTGAGGATAGTTCTTCTTCTACTTGTTGCATTTGGGAATTGATCTTCTTATCAAAGGTATTTACTTTGTGGCGAATTTCAATTTCATTCTTTGCCTTCTAATTNAATGCCTTGTGGACAGACCTGCTCAAGTGTGACCCAAGGTGCAACCCCAGGCGCCTGCAGTGCGATTAGGGTTTTTTTTTTTTTTTTTTTTTTTTTTTTTTTTTTTTTTTTTTTTTTTTTTTTTTTTTTTTTTTACTTGTTCTCTTCTTTGAATAAAAAAAAAACCCTAAATCAACAAGATAGAAAAAAATGCACGGATCAAACACAACTTTTTTTTTTCTTTTGGGAATCAAAGTATTATGAACGAAGAACACAAAGAAATTGAAAACAAAGATAGATAGGTACTTATCTCAACCAATGCTCTGATACCAATTGATGCGGAACCCCAAGATTAAAGAATCCGAAACCCCAAACACACAAGAAATATTGAACAGTAATTGAAAAATAAGAACCCGCCCTACCAAACCCTTAGATAACTTGTATCTAAAAACGTGGATTAGAAGGCTAGGGAAAGAGAAGAATAATCGCCACAAAGTATGACAGGACCCGCCCCGGAAATTCCTCCAGAATAACCGGAGAGGCCCCGCCTGAGGAAGATTCCACCAGAACCCCTCGGGGCAACCGACAGAATCCTCCTCCGAAAGGGGATAATAATCAAATAAACAAATAAACCATAATGGGACGAATAGTAAATAAGATATGAACGAAAAGTAGATAAAATAAGCACCACAATAAATCAACGAGTCATGCTGAATAACAATATATGAAGTAGGTGGAAATGGCAGAGCCACTAAGCGT